>JZLH01S0447080.1:0-21574 GCA_001188425.1 Eucidaris tribuloides
AATTTTGCCTCCGTCACTCAGTGAGTCTGATCTGAGTGACACTCAATTTGACAAGTCAACCACACGCTCTGGCTGTGTCTGTGCAGCCAGTGGCAGTGCACATACAGCCAGCCATTCGATCAGATTCAGATGTTTACATACAGTTGCTTGATCATTAAATGACAAGAACTGCGGTATGATATGATTATGTCTGCTTTACCTGTGACAAAGTGATCACTACAGATAGTCCTTGAATTGACAGGGCTCCAGTGGGATCCGTCTTCATTCTCACGGCTGATGGCCGCCAACACCGGTTCCTCCTTTCTGGGCTGCGAACACGCTTTTGGAAGTTCAAAGAAAGATCGTTTTTTCTCCGTCATTAGACTGTGATTATGACAGCAAACACGACACAATTTCGAGCGCATTGTGAAGGCATACGAAAAACAATGAAATAATGGAAGATATAATAGCAGTAAATGTCAGAAAAACAGCAAAAATTCCCGTTAACGATGTGATACGAAGTCAGCGCGACGTTCAATACACAGTGCATATGTGGATTGTGTGCAGTGGCAAATGCATGTACGTCATGTACGGTACGGTCGCTACGCGTTTTGTTTCATCGGCAGGTCAGTTGCTAGGGGTCGAGGTCAACAAGTGCCCGGATGTTCGCGGGCGCCTTATAGTCCTCACACACAGATTTCCAAAATTTCGGTTGAAGCTGCTGGTCCGTTTCAGTGCAATAGCTGTGTTCTGGTTTGTCTCAACTGACCACAAGTTCATTGAAGAAAATGATATTGTCACTGATTTGTCTGATTCTGTTTTGTGCCGTAAACACAACCGCAGGTAAGGACACATTTTATATTCGCTTCTTGTCTCATGAACATTTGTGCCACTTTAAAGCGGGCGAAAGGCTCACCCTTGGAGAATGCTAGGTGAAAGGAATACAATTTTGACTAGCTCCTGTGAAAATGTCGCAGCTCCTAGTGGAGCGATTTGAAGACAGAAGCCCGAATGTTCCCTGTAAGAGTAGAGTGAGATTCACTTAAAATTCCCATTATTTTTTATTACCGTATAAAGGGGAAGCTGCCAGAAATTATTTGTCTTTCAACCTGAATTCATCCGTCAGATATTTCGTTTTTGATTCGCACAACGTACAAGTGAGCTCATGACGGAAACGAGCCAAAATCAGTAACAGAAGTTAAAACTCATTCAGACTGTCACTTTTATCAATTTGAATTTACACCACTGTTACACCTAGTCTAGCGGCCCGCAGTATCATGCAGTAAAGAAAAACCAGCATAAAATTGAAAACTTACAAGGCAATTGAACTCGCACTAGTGCAATTGTACATATACTGCACGGGCTCTGATTTGCAATCTCGGTCTGCAGGGGCGTAAATCCATTTTTAAATGTAGGGGGGGGGGACATCACATGCGGGAACCTGCCTTCCATTTTTTGTACTAGCCAAATTACTAGCCAAACAACTTCTGACAAGCGGGGGGCATGGGGCCGACGACGGTCAAAACCATTTTTGCTCACCATTTTTTTTTACTTGCCAAATTACTAGCCAAACAACTTCTGACAAGCGGGGGCAGGGGGGGGGGGGCGGTTGCCAACGACGACCAAAACCATTTTTTGCCCGCCCAAAAATGTTTATCAATCAGAGACTTATACACACATGCAAATTCATGAGGGTGGCATTTGATATTATGTCCCCCACCTTCAAAATCGTGGGGGGGGGGACATGTCCCTCTGCCCCCTGGATTTGCGCCCCTGTCGGTCTGAAATCCTGTCTACTCATAGTACCATGAGTAGAACATGATACCCGAGGATTTCGTTTTTTTCATATACAATCTAGTAAACTACATAGGATATCTAGGCCCATACGTGTTCATTCCTGATATCTGCAGGGCGTTATTTGGATAGATATAAAATGTTTTTCATGAGCTAGATATTGTGAAAGATTGTTTTGATTACAGAAAAATGGTATGCAAATGTACTCGTGGTATTGCTCTATGCATCTTCAAGAGCTCATTCCGTCATAATTATGGACTCAAATGAAACCTAGATAAATTGCAAGGAAATTTATAGGTTTGAACCAAAATACTCGGTTAACAGGACCTAAATCATGATAACGTTTACTGTGAACATGTGAATTCTTCATTGTGACTATAATCTTGGTATCCACATTCTTACTGTCCTGGGGAGTTAATTGACAGTATAATTATTTCACACTCCTAAAAACTGTTAGATGTTATGCAGTTTAGGATTTTCCGCTATATCTTCTTTTTCTTTTTTTCTTTTTCTTCTTCTTCTTCTTCGTCTTCTTCTTCTTCTTCTTCTTCTCCTCCTACTCTTCTTCTTCGTCGTCGTCGTCTTCTTCTTCTTCTTCTTCTTCTTGTTCTTCTTCTTCTACAAATTCTCTTGGAATGTAAATTCTTTGGAAAACGTATTCATAATCACAATCAGTAATGTATCATCGTCATCCCCATCATGAATATCGGCATCATTATTATGTTTGTTTTTAAGAACCTGTACGAGAACGAAAGTTTCCAGGAGAACTTCCAAAGGTAAAGATTCAACTTCGTTTAATACTAATAGTGAATATGAATATTCATACAAACACTCACCCACAGACCTAACATAGAACATCAGCAATTGCATTTATCTGACACAATCTTCTCTTATAGTACCATCAATTTCTGTTTTGTTCTCAGAAAAAAATAGAAGTGACGTATAAACTAGCAAGATGCGCATATTTCTCTAAAAGACACAAGTTAACATTGTGGATCTTCAATTTAAAAGAAAATTGTCAAACTTTGATATTTGAGCTACATGTAGTGCTTAATGGACAAATATACACATCCTAGAATACAAAATTTTGTAAACTCATGCTGCAAGAAAGTTATGCTGCCACTGGCAAGATATGCATGGGTAAACATCACCACTGCATTTTTACTGCGGTGGGGTATAAGATCGCATAGATTTTCACACAGCAGTCTATAGATGGAAATTGGCAAGGTGAATCCGGTCAACCTGGGTGATCATTTACTTTTTCACAGTATACAAATGTAAGGTTTTATTCAACAATTAAAGCAGCATGATAAAATAACAACAAGAGATATATGACATCAACATAACGATATATAACGATATACGATACAATACAATAAGACATACATGTAATGGATACAAGATAATTTGACAAGGAACCCAGGTCGATGCACTAGCAGTTACGACTACCTGCGTTCAACAGGAATTAAATACGTTAATGCTTTTTTTCTGTATTCAATTTTATATATAATTTTACTAATGTATGTTAATAAGTAAGTAAGTAAGTAAGTAAGTAAGTAAGTAAGTAAGTAAGTAAATAGGTAAGTGAGTATTAAAATAGTATTCGTATCTCATACGGTGATGACCCGTTTTACTGTCAAATATATGGTGCTTTATTATAGCAATTAAATGACTTACATTCTTGCAGCAATATCTTTCACTGTCCGATATCAACAATAGATTAAAAATCTATCCACCATTTTATTAACTTTTACTGGTTGACATATACGTTTGTTGATTTATGTTGTATTTAATTGTGTATGATTATTTGGGGTTTGTTTTCATTTCTTACCTTTACTGTGATTTAAACATATTCGTTTCCATTTTCAGTTGCAAATATCAGAAAAAATAGTTTCTTGAAAAAAAATCTTTCTTTCATCTGGTTGTAGTCATTTGGTAAACATTCGTCGAAAGAACGCATAGTCGAGGGATTAATCCACGGATGGACTCTGGCAGGAAAACAAAAACAATTGAAGTCGGAGAAAGTGGACAAACGCCAAGTAGTAAGTATTACATCAGCATCATTATGCCACTAAACAATTAACACTTGAACACGTTTCAAAAAATTGTTTAGGTATTTACAATCATATTCATGAGACAGTCGTATCAATATATATATATTAATGAGTAGGCTTAAAGAAATAGAATTGGCTTTTTGGCTGTGAACGGATAAATTTTGGCCGGCGGCGAAATATTTTTGTCTGACGAGCCCCCCCCCCCCCCCCCCCCCCAACACCATTTCAGTTTTCACTCGCTACCGGCAAAATGTTTCCCAACGAATTTCATTCCCTCAATAAGATTTTACCCTGGCGCCGCCCCTGATTTGAATGGCAAGATGGCCGTAATTTAGAAAAAAAAATAGTTAAAGAGAATACACAGCAGGCCTACTGGTTGGTGATGGAAAATCTTTCATCAAAATTTCACATTTCATTAGTTTCCAGGTGAGAGTAAATTACATTTGCATTATAATGTGGGACTAATTCACTTCATATGTAATAAAAAGTTGAGGGATTGGTAGTTTGAATACCCGACTGAGTCAACTCAGTAGCTGCAGTGTGGATGGCATAGTCCCACATATTGATTTCTGTGTTAGTACTTTGTCAGCAGTGGGGATTTGTGTAGCAGATTTGTCAAAAACGAAGTGTTTTGTTTGCAACTACTCTCTCTGTACTATAGTGACATTTTTAGAATACCATCTGTTCACATGAGTTTTGAAAGCAGCTGATATCAAAACGATGTTGCTCTGCAAGTAATCAACCAGTACTGTGTATTCTGTTTAAGGCAGAATGAGACTTTCATGAGATGGGAAGAATTTCGACGATTAAATTTCATGAAAATTATGAAGATGGTTGACAATAGACCAATTTGATTTGCAAATAACTTGACAGACTTTGACATTTTGAACATTAATTTGAACATTTCTGTAATCTACATGTAAGGAAATAAAGTTAACTATGTTTAATTCAGTTGAAAGAAAATATTAAAATGAAGGCGAATATTAAAATAGTATTTACTTATTTGTTGTTTTATTTGATAAAACAATAAACAAATCAAAAATAGTATTGATAATTGACGATCCATTTAAAGGCATAAGTGCTCACAGCTTTAAACAATCTGAGCTACATAATATTCTATGCTATAAGTGACACTGATATCTGATAAAGTCTGAAACGAAACCTTGTAGAAAAGAGTGACAAGTATTCAGATTAAGTACCTTGTCCATTTCCCCAACAAAACTGTTGTGTTACAAATAAGCGCACACCGCATGTATAAGACATGTATGTGTGATGTTTATCCATGCATACCTTGCCAGTGGCAGCACAACAGTCCAAAATTGTATATTCTGGGATGTTCATTTGTCCATTAAGCACTTTTATGTAGCTCAGGTATCACAGTTTAGCAAATTCTAAAGCTCGTGCCCGGAAGAACGATGCAACACGCACGCGCTCGAGTACAAATATCCGGGCGTCGTTCGCGTCGCTCTTCCGGGCATAAAAATAATGTCTCTACTTTTCGTAAACTTACAATATATAATTACGAATTTCAGTCTTCAGGTAGTATACACAGTTCGTGTACCGAACAGGTTGGTTTTGAATATATAACGAGAGCCAAAAATCGACAAGGGCAACTGCGCGATGTAAATCCTTCAAAGGAGGTCTACAAAGTCACGTGTGTGAATCCAGACCAACCCTGCACGGGCCTGACAGGTTTGATGTGTTTAAATCATAACAAGTTTGATAAGAATTTTAAGAATGTAGTTTTTTTTTCAAATGTGATGAATTTTTCATTTCTCCAGCTGCAGTAGAAACAATAATCATGACGATGTAAATAAATTGATTCATTTGTCTCTCTCTGTATTTAGATCTGGCAACTCTGCTATCTTATAATTTTAACAAACATGGTCAGAAAAAATGAACCTGACTCGACCCGCGTCTACAGCTTATCCGGGCTGCGACAACACCACCGAGCTATATCGCTGGTTACCGGCATTGGCACGACGAACAAGTTACAAATACATTCGCTCACAAATTCTGACATTGTTATCGTTAAATAGTCCAAGGCGGACATTTTTATCATTATTATTAAATGAAAGGAATTATTCAGAGAGGTGAAATGCGATTGTAATAAATTGATTCATTTGTCTCTCTCTGTATTTAGATCGAACTGCTGATCTTATAATTTTAACAACATGTCAGAAAAAATGAACCAGGACTCGAACCGCCGCTCTACAGCTATCCGGCTGCGACAACACCACCGAGCTATATCGCTGGTATTACGGCATTGGCGACGACGAACAAGTTACAAATACCATAGCTCACAATTCTTGACATTGTTATGTTAGAATAGTCAAGGCGGACATTTTTATCATTATTATTAAATGAAAGGAATTATTCAAGAGAGGTGAAATGCGATGAATAAAATTGATTCATTTTGTCTCTCTCTGTATTTAGATCGCAATGCTTGATCTTATAATTTAACAAACATGTCAGAAAAAATGAACCAGGACTCGAACCCGCGTCTACAGCTATCCGGGCTGCGACAACACAACCGAGCTCATATCGCTGGTTACCGGCATTGGCACGACGAACAAGTTACAAATACCATAGCTCACAATTCTGACATTGTTATGTTAAATAGCCAAGGCGGACTATTTTATTCATTATTAATTAAATGAAAGGAATTATTCAGAGAGGTGAAATGCGATGTAATAAATTGATTCATTTGTCTCTCTCTGTATTTAGATCGCAACTGCTGATCTTATAATTGTGAGCTATGGTATTTGTAACTTGTTCGTCGTGCCAATGCCGGTAACAGCGATATAGGCTCGGTGGTGTTGTCGCAGCCGGATAGCTGTAGACGCGGGTTCGAGTCCGCGTTCATTTTTTTTCTGACATGTTGTTTAAAATTATAAGATCAGCAGTTGCGATCTAATACAGAGAGAGACAAATGATCAATTTATTCACATCCTCACCTCTCCAATATTCCTCTCACTCTCACACAACTAATCTAAAAATGTCTCTCGCGACTATTAAACATAAAATTGTGACAGAATTGTGAGCTATGGTATTTGTAAGTTGTTCGTCGTGCACATCAGCCGTAACCCTACCTAGGCTCGGTGGTGTTGTCGCAGCCCGGATAGCTGTAGACGCGGGTTCGACTCCTGGTTCATTTTTTCTGACACGCTTTGTTAAAATTATAAGATCAGCAGTTGCGATCTAAATACAGAGAGAGACAAATGAATCAATTTATTACATCGCATTTCACTCTCTGAATAATCCTTTCATTTTATAATAATGATAAAAATGTCCGCCTTGGACTATTTAACATAACAATGTCAGAATTGTGAGCTATGGTATTTGTAACTTGTTCGTCGTGCAATGCCGGTAACCAGCGATATAGATCGGTGGTGTGTCGCAGCCCGCGATAAGCTGTAGACGCGGTTCGAGTCCTGGTTCATTTTTTCTGACATGTTTGATAAATTATAAGATCAGCAGTTGCGGATCTAAATACAGAGAAGAGACAATGAATCAATTTATTACATCGCATTTCACCTCTCTGAATAATTCCTTTCATTTAATAATAATAATCATGACGATAATAATAATAATAATGATAATAATGATGATGATGATGATTGTATATGACTCATAATCTAGCTGATAACAGTTTGGGGGTGGGTGGGTATCCTTGATATTTTTTTTTTTCAATTCTACATGTGGTGCTCATATGTCATACTTTTTTGAATTATCCATGGGTTTCCCTTAAATTGCTCATATTTATGCTACAGTCATGTCGCGTGGGTCACTCTGAAGTAAGAGGTGATATTTGGAATAAAGGTCTTTTTTAGATATTGTTTTCCTTAGATTCACCGGCTGATATTCTGCTATAATTTTATGCCACCTGGTGGGCAGCGGTTTCTTGTGAACCTTATGTCAGTTGATACAATTCGTTAATAAATTCTGTTATTTCATTGTATAAGGCGATCGAATTAAACAAATTATTAATAATTATTATACGGAGCGGCGCTCGCGGGCATTAATACACCGAGGGGAGCACTGGCCTCTTTTTTTTGTATGCACAAACTACCACATAATAAAACAAAACAAAAAACTCCGGTCCCATTCGCTAGCGTCAGCCGAAGCCCGCCCCATATACTTGCACCTGTTATCAAAATACGCAATGTGCAATTAGGAGCGGAAGCTGTGGTGCCCATACATGAATATTTAATGCTGATAAAGTTAGTCTAAGTGAAATTTTAGTGTGATTCGGATGCTGTATGTATAAGCCCTGCGTTTTACTGGGTTCCAGTCTTACGACTGGGCTTTCTTTCTATTCTCTTATATTCTGTGCCTTTGTTTTACTTGAATGTCCTTCAATAACAGTGATGGACATTATATAATATACTTAATATAATAATAATAATAATAATAATAATAATAATAATATAAATAATAATAATAATAATGATAATAATAAAATAATAGTGGTATTATCATAAAGTGGTGTTAGCAATAGTAGCAGTAGTAGCAGTAGCAGTAGTACTTGTTGTAGTAGTAGAAGTAGTAGTAGCACCTGTAGTAGGTAGTAGTAGTAGTAGTAGTAGTAGTAGTAGTAGTAGTAGTAGTAGTAGTTAGTAGTAGTAGTACTACTAGGTGTAAGAAATAAAACTTGTCAGTTTTGGTATTCAATCACACAAAAACTATACACCAGATTATACTGGCATGATTACGAGTTATAGCTGAAGAGTGGAAATTTTTAATGGAGGTGGCTTGAATACGATAACAACAATCATTGTTATGTAAATCATGCTTATTTAAAAAGTTAGGGTTCAGATTTTGCTCAATATCCAACCCCCTTTACAAAACTGAAACTGTACAGTAATCCAATGGTGTGTATGAGAGTGTGTGCGTTGTCCACACACAATAGCAATAGACAATGGCTGTGCATATCGCCATTGGAAACTCTGGAATGCAATATTCTCATCTGGGTCTGGGGGAAGATGAATGTTTATTTATAATAATGTAGCCTGTCCACTACTAGTCTTCATTCACAACCTTTGTAAAAAGGAAATCAAACTTCATGCCCTAAAGATGTTTTTTTATGTTTTTAATTGATTTGAAGTGTTGAGAAATGATTCCATACAATAAAAATAATTATGTCGATGCTGCTGATAATGATGTAATTAAATTATTAACAAGATTGAGAAGAACAAGGAAATCCATGATTGATGGTAACACTGAAAACTAATGTTTGTTAGTTTGAATGGCAAAACCTAGTACTGTATGACAAAGCATGGTAACACATGCTTGCATCTTATCCTACATGTACACATTTAATTGAGACTAAAAGTGGCCAGCCTGATTTGTAATGAATATTAATAAAGCATTCATCTTCCCCAGACCCAGGTGAGAGTATTGCATTCCAGAGTTTCCAATGGCGATATGCACAGCCATTGTCTATTGCTATTGTGTGTGGACAAGGCACACACTCTCACACACACCACTGGATTTCTGTACTGTTTCAGTTTTGTACAGGGGGTTGGATATTGAGCAAAATCTGAACCCTAACTTTTTTACATAAGCATGAATTACATAAAAACGATTATTGATATCGTATTCAAACTACCTCCACCAAAATTGTCAACTCTTCAGCTATAAATCGTACTCATGCCAGTATTATCTGGTGTTTAGTTTGTGTGTTATTAAATACCAAAATTGACAAGTTTTATTTTTAACACCTAGTAGTAGTAGTAGAAGTGGAAGTATAAGAGGAGGAGCACTATAGCTGTACTAGAAGTATTTGTTGTGACAGCGAATCAATCGAATCATGATTATATTTGGTTTTTATCAGTTTAATATCTCATTATTATAACTAAAAAAAAACATTGTAACGGTATAATAACCAAAATTGATCAAGGCAGAAACTAATCTGTTTGTGCAATCCAAGTTAGTTACAAATCTATAACCCGGGGTTGTTTACATGACTGTCGAGCAAGCTGGTCAAACAGCGATTAACTTTAAACAGTAATAGCGCCCTCGGAATATTAAGTGGTCAAAGATTTCCTGTATGGATTTTCGTACAAGGCTATGCCATATTCGCTATCTTTAAAGTAAGATGTAGACGTCGAACGCCTATACTTTGTTCTGTTTGTTATTGTTGTTGTTTTTTTTTCACTTCACAGGTTACGGGGTCAACTCTGCCTGCAAGCAAAAATGGGGCTGGACAAGGGGGTATGTTAGTCCGCTCGTGAACGGGACCTCTACGGGCGACTACAGGTGGGAATGGATAGCGCTGCCACGTTCGTGTAACTGTGGTATTATTAGACCTTCAAACTCAGACTGAACTGATCAATATTGGACGGACGGATATTGGGGACAAGTCACGTACGACAAAGAGTCACATTAGGGTACTGAGGTGTGACGTCATTCTTATTTTTGTGTGGACAATGACAAAACCAGCTGCAGCGCGTTGCAACTGGTGGTTTCTACCAATCTGAGAGCTACAGTTGCACTGAATTATGGTTTGATTTTACATCCCCACATATTTCCGAACCAGTTTGGCGTCATCACCTCTGTTCTCTACTGACTGTCAAATATTGTCGTATGTTCGAAATGTTCCTCGCATATTTTATTTTTGTACTTCACCCTTTCACTCTAATCAAAGCTAGCAATCTAATAAGCGATAAGCTTTTACTCACTTGACCATGGCGATCAACTATTGTTGATGAATCTTTCGTTCCTCTTTTTCTGGCAATACGTTGCTCTCACTGTACTGCTAATGTATGACGTAAATTCAAATGTTATAAAACGACAAACTTGTTGCTTCCAGGAGACATATGAATATTGATAAAAATTAATTCATTATAATGACTTATGTAAATGACATGATTTGGGCGGTTGATCCTAACTTGGTGATATACTAGTTTAAGTCAAGTTAAATTTCAAGGCTGTTCCTGTGAAAATCTTGTAGTCACCCGTTCACTCTTCTAAACCAAAACAATGGTCATATCACATGCATGGAAACTGCGATGTGACTCTCTATGGGGTCTTATTTTTCGACCGGCAAAAATGATATCTGATGTTTATGCATTGTTACTCCTTAAGTAGCAAATTACAGATAAAATTCTTCCAGGGTGGCGAGATCAATCTGCTAGTGAACAGCTGTATATATTTTCAACTCATTTGCGGTTCTGATGCATTTCAAGTAGTTTCCATGATGTCCATACTTTCATTTAATGATAAATCATACTAATAATAATATCTCTAATTGCAACCTTAGGGTGAATTCTTTTGTTCTCGGCCTATTGTTTCGATTCCCCTTAACGACATCTTTTTCGCCTTAACACTCTCCTGCCCTATTGTGACGGAATAAACCCTATTGTTTGGATTCCCCCTATGGTCGGTTGTAATTACTACTAATACTACTAATAATGATAATAAAATACTACTACTACTACTACTACTACTACTACTACTACTACTACTAAAATACTACTACTACTACTACTACTAAAATACTACTACTACTACTACTACTACTACTACTACTACTACTACTACTACTACTACTACGAACTACTACTTCTACTACTAATGACTTACTTACTTATGTGCTCATGGCTGAGTGTCCCCTTGCCTTCTTGTGGCAAATCCTCCTTCCTAATGCTGTCCGTATTTGGGCCTGTATGCTTTCATGCCTCTTTTACGGATGACAGCTTCTTGATGCAGATGCTCATTGATTCGTGGTCTTGTCCATCGTGGTGTGGGGTGTGGGGGGGGAGTCGGCCGTCGTAGCGGGCATCTGACGTAGTTGCAATAGTCATATCTGTTAGATGGCCCCTTCGGTATGGGTGTCGGGAATTGTTCAGGCATCCTCGCGACACTGTCCAATAACATGTCGTTGTCGTTGGCGCGGGAGGCGGGCTGCTGGCTTGTGTCACTTCGTTGTGTGATGTTTTTGTCTCACGTCTTGACGGGAGACACATCGTTGCTGACTATGCGATTAAGATAAATATGGCTAACATTTACACAGTTATAATCTGGCCGCAGTTGATTTCCCATGCTATCAGCTCTTGTCTTTGTATGATGGTGCTAAAATATGATAGCCTGCTGCAGAAAATTCGGTATTTCAAAATGATGTTATTAGTGCTTGTTATAAAAAGTGTGTTGGATAAATCGTAGATGAGCCAGATTACACGCCCCCTCCCCAATACTTTACTGTAGTCGTGTACCCTAATGGTTAATATAATCTCGCCCCGAGCTCTTTATTGTTTATTCATGTAATAATCTTGCCATTGGACAGTTTGTAACTTCCAAACTTTGTATTCTATGGATGCGGTGTTTTATTTGTTCGCATTTGAACACTACTATGTAGCTCAGATATAAAGTTTGACATTTTTTAATTCGAAGCTCCACGAATGTTTAAGCCTATTCAGCTTTAACATTTTTTTTTTACTCTGTCACTCAGTTTGACTCAAGCAATATGGTCCTGAGACATTGCATTTCGAATACTTCCAGTTTGTGCTCTTCTGTTTTCCTCAGTGTCCAAGATTCTGAGCCGTATGTTGCAATCGGTAAGACCAGGGCTTTGTAGATTCGCACCTTTAGATACCGGGAGATGTTTTGGTTGGACCAAATTTTGTCCCTCAGTCTGCCAAATAATAATAATAATAATAATAATGATAATAATAATAATAATAACAAAAATCATCATCATCATCATAATAATAATAATACTGCTGCTAATAATAACAATTAAACTCTAAATCATCAATGATTTAAGGTCAATACTTGTATTATTTTTAGATATTCTTATTTGACATGCAAGGCTTTTCAACATAGAAATTAAATCTTTGTACTCGTTGGTTCCTAATCTGAGACTGTTTACTTTGATTTTAACTTGTCAATATAACACCACACACACACACGTGGGAATAAAATTCACTAGCAGTATTCCGTATTACGTATTGCGTGAAACTTGTTATGTTAACAATTAGATTTCAGAATTCATTTGGTTTTCTTTTTTTCTTACATATCCTTGTAATTCGTTCTAAGTCTACTGTAAAAGTGGATATCTTCGAGTAATTTTTCGCGCTCGGCCACTTATAGTCACTATATAACATTATGGAAGCCCCATTAAAAAAAAATCAAACTTTGCTATCTGACATATCTGACAATGTTTGGATGGACAAATAAACACCCAAGAACACAAAACTTTAGACATTTATGCTGTCACTCGAACTATTATGTACAGATAAAAATCGGTACATGAATTATTCTCAGCTCATGAAAGTTGTGCTACACAGCAGACTATGGAGGAAAACGGAAATGGTCGCTCAGGGATTGCCACTTTTTAAAAGCAACTAATCTGTAGTGATCATTTCAAACTGCAATTTTTTTTAGGGCTTCATTTTTTAGACCTTATCGGAGATACTGGTAGCATGGTGAATCACGTAGCTCAGATTTTTAAACTGGAAACATTGTCATACGATGCCTCTACAGTGTATTTCGCGTGTTTTTAATTCCACGGAATCACAGCATTAACTATTGCAACGTGTGGCAAGCAAAACTATTCGCATGCTTTTATTTTCGCGCTAATTTATAATTCTTGCTGAAGTCTGCTAGTATTATTCTAAAATAGAGAGAGAGGAGGGGGGGGGGCGGTCGCTTACCGTTTGTCATAAATGAGACATCATTAATCAACAATTATTTCCTGTGACTTGTTAAAATCATTTTAGTGTCGAAAGAATTCTTACTCCCTGTGGTGACAAATTGAAACATTCACAAACTTTTTCTTCTAAGGGCGTGTTCACAATATAGTTTGTCCCACGTCCCGGGTTCGACCCGGATCGAACGTCAGGTGTGAACGCAAAAATAGGCTGAAAAGACCGACCCGGGTCGAAAATTTGACTCCTGGAAAGCAGCAGGGTTCGACCCGGGTCGACCCGCATCCCGCAATTACCTTTTTGACCCGGATCAAGGCTGCACTCGTAGGGGAAACCCCCTGCCGTAGTGAATTTTAGCCAACCGTAGGTTGTCAGGGATACCTATACGGGGAAGATGACCTTCCGTTGGGGAAAAGTAGGGTTTTTGGATGATTTGTACGGGAAACATAAGTTCGTAGGGGAAAATTGGATTTTTTAGGTGTAGGGGAAAAGTGGTGTCCGTAGGGAGAAATTGAAATTTTGAGTAGAAGCCCTGATCCGGACCCACTGGATACGATTTTTACGCACTGAATACATCGAAGAAATCAGCGCTGCGCTTAACGTTAGTAACATTATCAACCTTTGGTAGTGGCTTATAAGAACTTTTTGCATTGCCCGCCTTATTCCGTCCAACTTTCTTCGGCTTCTGGCATGGTATCACTCATGCTTTCGACGATATTTCATGAGCAACAGTTATCACGTATTTACACTGATACCCGCCATGATTCTACCTACGTCACAGGTACGAGAACTTTAACTGCTGGGTCAGATATGCCCATTTGCCGATCGATGTGGATTGATGCGGGTCGAATGTTCGTCGCTTCTAGTGTGAACGGAAAATGGATCCGGGTCGACCCGGGTTGAACCCACATTGTCCCACGTCTTGGTACTGTGAACACGCCCTTAGAGACATATTGTCAATGACTGCTTCTACTGATCACATTACTTGAGATTCAAACGCGATATTTTGTCTTTAAATCAGATAAGGGCTCTCTCTGATATTGCTCTCTGAATCGGTTAAGGGGAATGCGAATTCAAGTAAATTTTGGGTAAAAGTTTCGTATTCGTGGAGCGAATGTAATTTTTTTAGGTCCTACTTTTGGAATTCTGATTGACCTGTTTGCCACTCCAGAACAAAGTTCAGAAAAAAAAATCAATAGGTATGCACCAAATTCACTCAATAAGATTAATCCTGAAACGTACAGTGTTCACGTGTATACACTTAGGCCACAAGCTAACAAAACATGAGCTGCATCATCCTTCAAGCACTAAGTATCTTTGTTAAGGTATATAAATGAAGCCCTGAAAAAAAAATGTATTTCAAAATGATCATTTGCGCTTGAAAAAAAGTGAAAATCTACGAGTACTCCGGTTGAATTGTGTTCGTTATGAACAAAAGTCCTCTATTTAAAAATTAGATTGAGTACTTGCCCAACAACTGTTTTTAACATTTACGAATAGACGGTATTCCGAACGAAAATGTCACTCCAGTACGGAAGAGAGTAGTTGAAAACAACAAAACACCTTTTATTTTCGCAAAACTTCTTCGTAGACAGTAATTCGGAACGTTCGTCGTAATTACAAAATCCTCTTAGTGTTGACTTTGAGATGCGTTTTATAATTTTATCTGAGGTAATGTCGGTTATACTATATACAAAATCTGTGAATTTATGTTTGGTTACGAGCAGAAAAGTGCAGGAATAAAAATATAAAAATAATGATTTTTTTTCCCAGACTGAACAAGGATGCTGACATATTGGGTAGGGTTTCTCTCCCCCCCCCGCTCCACTTCCTGGGGATGGGTGTTCCGCATGCGCGTACCGCCTTTTTCGAAAGGGGTCATTTTGACCTGGCTTCTCGAATGAAATTTTAGAAATGCTGAAATGGGCTGGTACTTGTATTAAAATTCGTGCTAAATGCCCGATAAAATTGAAACAGGGGGTCCAATTTCTTGAAAAATACCTCCAAATACGGGTAAAAAGTTGCACCATTGCCCGAAGTAGGGAGTGTCATTTAAAATCAAGGTATGAGCACTGGCCTGCCTCAGATCTAGCGAGTGGGGGTTGGGGAGGGAGGGAGGGAGGGGGGGGGGTTCTTGGATTGTGAGCAATCTCCTTCTGCAAGCCACACACCATGCTATGGCATCATTGCAGGATTGATGATAATCCAGCATCCAAATTAATCCTTAGATTCATTTGTGTTGTGAATTGCGTAGCCAAAGAAGGAAATGAAATTTCATTGACCAGTACAAGGATTTAGAAAGATCGAAGTCATAAGTCTAATCAGTAATAAAGCTATCAATCATTAACATACGCCAACTGCTGTGGCTCACAATTAACGCATTCCTTGCTTTTCACTGTATCATTTTGTTACAGCCTAATGATTTATTTTGTGATTGGAAATGAAAATGAAATGAAATGAAATGAAATGTAATGGATATAAATTGCAACAAAACGTAGTATACAGTAAACTTCAATCATTAACCAGTAACTCGTTTTTAACACACACTCGTATTGAATTTAAAAAATTAACCCTGGCTCCGCCCCTGAGATAGGTAGTTAAGTATCGACCATAGAAGCTATCTTTACGTTGTATATATACTTTGTGTGTAATGTTAACACCTCTGTTAATTTATGATTATGAAATATACGTTAATATTTCTATTTATGCATCACTGAATCTTCTTCACATTTATTTATGAAATAAAGGGTGTACCAATTTGTGTTGGTTGCAATAATTATATCGATTGTTCTGATTGAATTAAGTGTGTTTTGCTTTACTTATTTCATGGCACATTTGAAATCAAACTTGATAAATGGTTTTTGAAAGAAAGTACATAATCATAATACCCGTTTACATGTATAGTGCAATATTATGTAATACACATTACAAGATTCTGGCATGATTGGGAGAAACACACAAAAAATAGTCTCTCGAACCAAACTCGTTGAAAGTTTTGCCAGCCTATACACTATAGCTGGAGTATTTCTCCTGTCTGAAAGGATTTTCCTGGTTGAAAGTTTTGCCAGCCTATAAACTAGCTGGAGTATGTCTCCTGGCTGAAAGTATTTTGTCTTGAATGTGTTTACTACGGAGAATCAAGCATAAACATACCAGCACTTTATTTCCCTCGTGCCCCGAAAGAAATTAATACCATAGAAAGCTACACAACACCTTTGTCTGTGACAAGGCATACTGGTGGAAGTTCTGTTAAAATGAGTTATTTTTTTATTACAAAATTTTCACAGTAGAATCTTTGCACATTTCTTTTTATTCTAAACTAGTTGTACCCCACGATTAGGACGACCCCAATCATCTCATTCACCTTCAAGGTTATCTCAAAATGAATGACGATATTAAAGGAAAATATCATGATTGGAAGCATTCCTCATTTCAGATACACTCTTCAAAGTGTCTAACAGAAGAACAAACTGTGATCAAAAGTTTGCTCCTTTAAAATTAATTATCACAGTCTCTATGACAGGTTATTTTGTTGTACAACTTTGTATGGGTTCAGTATTAATCAGGGTCAGTACCCCTATAGTCATGCTTGTTTTTCCCAAGTAAACAAATTTGAGACAAATAATTATTGTTTCAGCCCAGAAATAAATTCCAGTAAGTGAATACATTGGCATATGCTTCAACTTTTTTAGGTTCTTGCCGCAGTTTCAAGTGCCCCCAATCGTGTCATTGGCCTTTCAGAGACAAAAATTATTGGTGCCTTGAAGCGTTATAAATGCACATTATACAAACACACTCCCTCTCTTATACACACGCACACACACACACACACACACACACACACACCGAACGTAATTATTCTAAAGAGTCTTTACTATCAAGGTAATTAGGAAAATATACACGGGGGCGCGGGACGATTTCGCCCCCGGAATGGCAAAAGAGCCCCTAAAGTTTTCAAAACAGTCCCAATAAATGTATTAAGCAACATAAACATTTTAATATTCATGTTAAAGTTGCAAACACACACACACACAAACACACAAACACACACACATACACACACACACACACACACACACACACACACACACACACACACACACACACACACACACACACACAGCACAACACACACACACACAATTTTCAGGTATATTTATCACTGAAAACTTAATTGCCATGAAAAACTTAAATCCACTGTCCATTCACATTGACTAAATGTGAGCCGCTCCGACGGTAGGAGGCAAAAGTCGCAAAAATCATTTTCTGTTTTTTGCTTGATTCAAAATCCCCATGTTCTTAGCTTTAAAATGATATATAACACTTGAAATTTACGCAAAAGGAACGGGGCGAAAAACGCGACCGAAAATTCAATTTGTAGACAGCGCGCCAAGGAAGTTAACGGAGAAATTGGCGTTTAAAGTTTCACCATGAATTCAAACTCAGTCGGGCGCGGATGCACCCTTGAATTAGTGATATAAATCCTAAAAAGTCCTTAGCAACCGAGGCTTCACCTGCATCAAAAAAGTTGAAAATTGGCATGGTGACAGACTGTACTCTTGTCCAGTTGTATGCAAAATGTCAAGTTCGTTTATGAATGTTTGCAGTAGAAAGTTTAATGATGAATGTGACAAATGTAAAACGGAAGTACCTCTTATCTGCAGCCATTCGGCGCAAATGTGTCGCTACAATCATAGCAATCTTTAATTTAATTAATCTTAATATAATTCATCATGGAAAAAATAGTGTTTTCATTGTTTTGGTATTGATGATGTTCTAAAAATTCTAAAAAGAATAACAAACACAAACACCGTATGTAAATTTAACGCTACAACCCAGTTCTTGCTGTATGTCACTGTACAGCCATTTGCTACGGCAATTATACAGCCATTTGCTGCGGCAATTATACCTATACGACAGTTTTTGTGTTCGTTTCCAGTTTTATGAGAGAACATCACTTTTAGCTTTCACTTGAGTCATGTAAGAATTGCAGAGGATGAATAGTTATGCGAGAACGTTATCTGTTAAGTCTGGAAACCATTACTAATTTATGTAAGATCGTGCGTTCTGTATTTTTTTCATAATTCAAAGTACACCAACTTTACTATAGCAGAAATAAAAATACTTCCATAGCAATACATGAAATCCTTGTATGCTACTGGTTCTTTTTTAATCATCCATGTGTTTTGCTGGTAGAAGTACAAGACCATGTACATGAATATAACTTATGCAGTATGGGTATGCAGGTTTGTCGTAGACCCTTTTATGCTTCTTACGTAACTCTCATCCCTCAACAAAAGAAGTTTGAAATGCTTTCTATAGAAAGGGGATTAATACGCGTAGCACTGCCTGGCCGAGATCCGGGTCTATTGTTTTCTTTTTTAATAGTTGTTTGTGTATTATCCACTTTACCAGTTGCAAACAAACTAACTTGAAAGAGAGAACACTCGCCGTTTTCAGTTTCAGAAAGATACAATACTTTCTTTAATTATCTCAACTCTGAGATGCAAACCAATGTAAAAAGGGAGGCACGAAAATAATTCACACCTCTCTTTGCGGTAGTGTCCACTTTATATAAATCTGTGTTGTGATCGGCACTGGATTGTTGAAAGAGAGATTACGCAATTTTGTTCTTAAAATTTCCCTATAGCATTCCGAAATCAAACAGATAATTCCAAACAATTTCTATGTCAAAAGCATGGGACACTCGGGCGTTTGATTGCAGGGGGAAAAAGGAGTGTGTTTAATGAATAGAAATTATACACGAGCGTTAGGACGAAGTAGCTGTCCCCCTCCCGAGCTTATTCGAATTTATTTTCATTCATGTTGTTTGATTAAAAAAAGTAAAGCATTACATGTTCACGCATACAGTCACACACCAAGTATACTGTTTGTGAAAAAGCTAGGATACAGGAAATACACCGCGTGCCGATGTCACGTGACACTGACCTTAGCAACCCGGTTTCGGACGATCGTTCGCTCGAACGACAACTTGACCCGTCGAAAAGGGTTTGGAAAATCGCTGTTTTGGGGTATTTAAAATTCGAATCCAAAGCTGAAATTCACACATTGGATAGAATAGATATCAAACTTTTCAAAAGTGAAATAAAAAAAAATCACCAAAATAGTGGTATGGGTTGGTTTTTGGCGATTTCTGTGATTTCGTCCGTTGCGACTTTTGCCCCCTACCGTCGGAGCGGCTCACAAATACTAACTCCTATCAACCCCAAAATGGTGTCCTAAAGTACCAGTTAGTCAAATCCATTGTCCGTTCACATTGACTAAGTACTGATTCCTATCAACCCCAAAATGGTGTCCTAAAGTACCACTTAGTCAAATCCATTGTCCATTCACATTGACTAAATGCTGACTACTATCAACCCCAAAATGGTGTCCTAAAGTACCAGTTAGTCAAATCCATTGTCCATTCACATTGACTAAGTACTGATTCCTATCAACCCCAAAATGGTGTCCTAAAGTACCACTTAGTCAAATCCATTGTCCATTCACATTGACTAAATGCTGACTACTATCAACCCCAAAATGGTGTTCTAAAGTACCAGTTAGTCAAATCCATTGTCCATTCACATTGACTAAGTACTGATTCCTATCAACCCCAAAATGGTGTCCTGAAGTACCACTTAGTCAAATCCATTGTCCATTCACATTGACTAAATGCTGACTACTATCAACCCCAAAATGGTGTCCTAAAGTACCAGTTAGTCACTGGCAAAATCTGTGAAGTCATCTTATTCATCGGGGGGGGGGAGGGGGTTATTCATTCACCACCCCCTTGTTGAATTGGATTCCCTTCTGGATTTTCGCCAGTGATCATTCATCTAGCAAATTTATGGTTGTAAAACACGTTGGTTTTACCTTGTATCCCGTATTGCAATTCGGGTCAGTTAAAAACAGTCTACAACCTTTCCTCTTGCGCAGAAATAACCAATTCAAATATCAATCCGTGTAAGTTACCAAGACCACTCAGATCTACTTTTCACCAGATTTAAAACGGAGCCCACCTACAAATTTTAACTTTACATGTTGATCTTTATACTTGACCAATATCCACCGTAGTTCATGATTATTTTTACCCTTCAAATAAAGCTTAAAATTCCATTTGAAAAAACTTAAATTTTGTGTAATAGACTATACAAATAAGATGGAATTTCCGTATGTCGTGATGTATTGGAAGCACAAATGTGATTTTTTTCCTACTGATATCTCTACTACACGGTAGGGCATTGACCAAATAACGCTCAAAAAAAAAAGTTCCGTAGTCTCCAGACTGGTATTGAAAAATAATATTACACATTGATTAAGAAGAAGTTGCTGAAGAGAAAACACATTTGTTATCCAATTTTTATTAGCGCGTTGATGAGATAATCGACTAACTATCGAGGCATTATCGTCATATTAATTTTCGCAAAAACGCGCAAATGGATCAGGATAACAAACCCGACTTACGGGTTTTATGATATCCAAATAATCATCACTAGGGATTCGTAAAATACCACTGATGCATGGGACTACGAAAAATCACGCAATTTGGCCTTGCCCTACCGACTATACTTCTTTTATCTTCTTTCATGATACCACATTTGTTGAAGAAGGGGCGTTACACGACAGAGAAAACACAATTTGAACAGATGCTCGTTTTCAGAAATGTTCCAAATACATTAATTAACCCTGCTGTCTGCAACAGGCAGTCAAGAATCAAGAAATTACCTTGCCAATAGGAGTCTATTCTTATGCCCCAACCTCCAAGCAAGCTATTGTGTAAAGTCCAGTAGTGTGTGAACCTTTTGTTCATTATGAATTGCTGCAATCATGTTGAACTCTTCTGTAGCGTAGCCAGCTTTTTGCCAGTGGGGGGGGGGGGGCAAGGCACCCGAATGTACTGACAAACTCCCGACCTACCGACATATTCATGTTGTGTAATGATAACAGTTAAATGATTTACGATGATAGTGAATAATTAATACACAGGGGTGGATCTAGTTTTTTGGTAAGGGTATTTTTGAACGAATGGTGATGGGAGAAAATAAAAAATGCATGTTTGCGCGCGAAGCGTGCCGAAAATTTTAGAATTACGTA
>JZLH01S0447080.1:31181-42005 GCA_001188425.1 Eucidaris tribuloides
TATGTGGATTTACAGAAACAAAACGATTAACTGAGTAATGATGATTATCATTTGTTTATTTCATTTTACAAGCAGCTAAAAAGAATGACGAGTATGTCTTTTTGATAACGCGAGAAGTTCCACACCCATGGCATTTAGCGACTACTTATATGACTTATGAGCCAAAGCTGGGCATTATGTAACATGAAAGTCGGTTGCTCGTCGGGTAGGTTATGAATGAATGTTTTTGGTTTTTTCTGAACATTGCAAAGTGCCAAGATGGTTTGGTGTTATGATTGAATTGAATTGAACTTTATTCTGCAAGTCATATCAAAATAAATCAATAATGCCATAAGTCTTTGTCATCGGAAATGATGCACAAGCAATAAAATAATATAATAATAATAATAATAATAATAATAATAATAATAATAATAATAATAATAAATAATAATTAATGATAATAATAATAATTATAACATCATAAATTTATACATATTACAACCCAATTTACAACATTGCTTATATACTGTGTTCATATTTTCAATATTACAAAGATAAATTAAAAGGTGAATACAAATAAATAAAGACGGACATATGTATTTACAACATTTAATCGTACGAAAGATACATGCGGTAAGACACGTTCATTCAGCATAACCTCTCTCCACCCAGCGAGTATAAATGGGTACCTGGGAGCGAACTGAAGAAAGCCATTTGTGAATGAATTAGCTCCTGAGCGCCTACAGCAGGCCGCGGCTAGGCAAATACTCCAGGGATGCAGGTGCGCGCCACGATAATGTCAGGCTTGATATGGGTCAATGATCAGGGAGGTAATGTGTCGAGACGTCATGTGAGCTTTGTTTTACAGTGCGTACAAGAGCGATAACCCTCACTTTACCTTTACAAGCAAGTATAATAACTATACATTCATAACGCCTGATTGCCTTGGCGTTTATGGTGGGGTTTTATCGTTCTCTGTACCACGTAAAACAATGCTCACATGACGTCACACCATTAACCCTGATCATTGCTGACCCATATCAAAGCCTGCACATTATTGTGCGCCACTGCACTCCCTGGGGGAGTATTTCTAGCCCCGGCTGCTTTGTTAGGCGCTCAGGAGCTAATTTCATTCACAAATGGCTTTTCTCAGTTCCCACGGTTGTACCCATTATTATTACTCCTGGGTGGAGAGAGAGTTATGCCTGATGAAGCTGTCTTACCCAATGTATCTTTCGTTACGGGATTAATGTTGTAAATACATATGCTACCTCTCTTATTTATTTGTATTCTTACCTTTAATTTATTCTTTGTAATATGAAATATGACACGTTTTAACATGTTGTAAATTGTTTGTTAATATGTATAAATTTTTATGAATGTTGTATAATTATTATTATTATTCATATATTATTATTATATTACTTATTATTATTATTTTATTATATTATTTATTTATATTATTTATTATTATTATTATTATTGCTTGTGTCATCATTTATCGTGATGACAATAGGACTTATGCATTATGATTTATTTTGATATGACTTGCAGAAATAAAGTTTCAATCAATTCACATCATAACAACCAACCTCTTGGCCACTTTGCATGTTTCAGAACAAACCAAAACATTCATTCATTAACCTACCCCGACGAGCAACCGACTTTCATTTAACATAAATCCCGCTCTGGCTCATAAGTCTATATATAGTCGCTAATCCATGGGTGTGGAACTCTCGGCGTATCAAAAAGAATACTCGTCCATTCTTTGTTTACTGCTGTAACATGAAATAAAACAAAGATAATCACTCATTTACTCAAGTTAATCGTTTTTTGTTTCTGTATTATCCACATGATCAGCAAAAATCAATAGTAGATAGCTAGTAGTAGTAGTAGTAGTAGTAGAAGCTAGTAGTATAGTAATTAATACTATTATTTAATAATAATAATAATAATAATAATAATAATAATAATAATAATAATAATAATAATAATAATAATTAATAATTAATAATAATAATAATTAATAATAATAATAATAATAATAATACAAAAAATAATGACAATGAAAAAATTATATTAACGCAGCCTATTGTGTATATATTCAAGCTGCGCCTGATTATACACACACATATTATATACACATGCACAAAATTTGATTGTAGTCTTAACTGTCTTACATCTTCACCTGAATTGTCAATATATTGACCAATGCGCAAATGTCATTATATATAACCACATTCTAAAAAACTCAAATTGTTTACAGCAACATTTAAAAGGCACGCAGCAGTACCACACTTTTAAAATGTTGTATTTACGTTTTAACCAGCTGTATAAATGTTGAATCCAACTGGATTACAGTTAAATGGCAAACATTTAAAATGTGCTGGGCACTCCTCGGCCCTTTTTAAATGTTGAAATAACATTTCATAGCTTAGGTGCACGTTTTGTGTTAGTAAAATTAAATGTTACATGCACTATCTGTCTGTACGCGGTATGTTAATCTTAAACACTTTGGCGTGCTGGGTAAAAATCCAGATGTGTTAACCAGGGACTACAGATTTGTTTTGAGTTATTGTGTTATAACCTTTAAAAATGTTATTGATTTTCTGTTAAAAATCCAAATTCTATCCGAGACAGACAAGGACATTTTAAAGTGATAGGCTAACATTGTGGAGCTTCAACTTTAAAAATTTCAAATTTTGATATCTGAACTACATAGTACGTGTTCATATGGGCAAATTAAACAGCCTAGAATAAAAAGTTTGTAAAGTTACACTGCAATGCAAGTTATGCCATGAATAAACAATTAAAACTCGGGTGCGAGTTTAAATGGCATTAGGTGTACCACACGATGTAAGTCTATGGCGGAGAAAAATGGGCAGCGTGAATCCGATCAACTTACGATTTCACTTTTTTAATAGCACTAAATAATCATATTTGAAATACTATTTTTTCAGGCGTCATTTTTTAGACCTTATCAAAAGACGAATGGTAACATGGGGAATTCATGTAGCCTCAGATTTTTTAACTGTGGTAAATGCTTGCTAGCCAATACCTTTAACTCATTTAGTTTGGTTCAATGCGTCTTCTTTTCGATAAATATGCATGTGGTTATGAACATCGAGTGACATTTGTCACTTCAAATTAAAAGGTATGGAACTTGATTGTTTCTGAATGGAACCGCGTGCGCCGTTAGCTACCTCACTGACTTTACACGTCGGGCGAGCCGGTGAGCGTTTTAGCACCCAAAGTGTTAAAGCAGTTTTATGTCCATACATCATACTAATATTTAATATGTTTCGTTTATAAATCGGGCATGCCAATCTTAAGAGGTTACAGACACGATGTAGGCTAATACAGTGAATTGTATCAAAAACAAAGTAGACAGTTAAAAAAAAATTACATTTCAAAATTCATTGAATCCACAGATTATTTTCTTGATATGTATATTTTACGTTGGATCTTACCTATCTGATGAAACTGTTGGATATTGGAAAGTATTTCACGCATCAGTGATTTCATACCACTTTTGCTGCAAATCGGCCAAAATGCATTTGCGCCACAGAATGTGTGTTCTTATAGTCAATGTTTAATGACTCATAGACCGGTGCTGCAGCAGATCTCAACTGATGTGCACAAGTATTCAATCCTCAGTCATGCTCAGAGAGAGCTAATATCAATTCTGGTACAAGAAAGCAAAATGGAGTAATGATTCAGATACATACCCCTAATAAAGAAGACAAACGCCCATTTTTTTCAATTCTAGTTCATCCTTGCAAACATGACATTTTCTTTTTTTTAAGGGGTTTATTATCTGCAACCATTGCTTTCATTTTTGTCTGTTTTTGTCACAAAAATTGATATACCTCTTCTCTGAGGCATGCTGAGGATTGAAAAATTTGTGCACACCAGTTGAGAGCTTCGTGCAGCAACCGTCTTTGAGATCATTAAATCATACAGAACACAATTCTGTGCGCAATACATTTTTGCCGATGCACAAAAGTGGGTTCGTTGCTCAAACTTCATGCGTTGAAAACTTTTAAAGGTAAATTGACATGATTTGGGGTAAGACATCAATTGGGCTGAAACTACTTCTAGAAATCAAGTAAACTATGCCAAGGATTCTTCCTGTGAAATGTAGGAGTCAACGTTGACTCATTCTAAACAAACTAATGTCAATATTCCCTCATGGCCAGGCCAAACCTGCTGTGTGGCTCTCATATTGGGCTTATTTCTTATCGTGCCCCGAATAGAATTTAGTGTTCAAATTAGAGATAAATCCTTCTAGGCCTGTTTATCCACCCCAGCTGGTGTGTAGTTGTTTTTATATTTCAATTATTTTGGTGCCTTGAGGCATTTTCACAGTGTTCCCAATCATGTCCTACTGACCTTTCATACCAACATGTGTCATAAGGAATAGCTTCGGTCTTTCCAACTGATAAAATATTCACATCAAAAAATATATCTCAAAAATCACGAAAAAAACAATTAAATATTTTTTTTTCAAGTGCTACTTTTTTTTGATACATACTGCTTATAACTTATTCTTATTACCTGCCACTTATACACAATTTATATGTTTTCTCAGGACCATTTGCTCTTTACACCCTCTGCTCATATGTTAGGCTCCATTTTGCGGTTATGAAGATAACATATGATTCATTTATTTGTATTATACATATATTGATATGCTGATTAAGATGAATTTTCTGAAAATAATCGTTACTTTTTCTATAATATGAAATGACGTGCTAAAGACCGCTGCTGTAAATAAAATCAAATCGAACAAATTCCAAAATCAAACGGAAATCAAATCAAATATACAATTTTATTATTATTACGTTATTATTATTATTATTATTATTCATCATCATCAACATCATCATCATCGATCTCATTGCTTTTGACATTATCATTACCATCATGATTTATAATCAATGATTATCACGTTTATCATCATCATCATCATCATCATCATCTATCATTCATTTCATCTTCTTCTTCTTCTTCTTCTTTCTTCAATTTCTTTGTACCTTTCATTGATTTGTTTTAGTACATCTAAGCATTTATCATTTTTTCTTGAAACATAGGGGGATAATCTTTTATATCACCCTTCATCTGTTACTGGCTGGTGTTTTGGTTGGGCCGTGTTGCGTTTGTTCTGTGCTGGTAGTGTTGTGGTGGGGGGGGGGAGGGGTGGATGTTATGCAATTCACCCACGCCCATGGTAGTAAGTGCTTTACAAAATAATGTAATTTTGTAATTTCATAAAGTTTGAATAGGAAGCCAGACGAAATAACTGGTTGGAAGGGCTATTCTTACGTTATCCTCTAACTTTGGATATTTAACGTAAATTCTTCGTATAAAAGCAGGACAGCGCCACGAAGGGGGGGTGTTCAGTTGTTGACCGTCCTATTTGTTTTCAAAGTTAATGAAAAATAATAATAATAGTAGTAGTTCGGATCTATATAGCGCCTAATATGGAAAAAATACATCATCTTTAAGAGCTTTACACTGACTTATTACCACGGTCATCGGTGCCTCTAAGCGTAAGTGCTATCAGACCACCTGTCCACTCCAAACGGGAGATCAGTCAAGGACTTGGCAGCCACAATAGGCGCACTTCATTCCATTCTACCGGGCGCGTTACCCATTTAATACACCATGGGTGGCAGAGCCAGCAAAAGCAGATTAAAAATGTCTTGCTGAGCGAAATTAATTGCCGGGCGGCGCGACTCGAACTCAAAAATAACTAAAGATTTTACTGTTTTTCACGAAAATTTCCTTGTAGACCACACCTATTGTTCCTGCCTATTCGACTGGCGGTTAGAAATGGCAGCGCCAAAATCGTTTTCCATCGTTGCCCTCTCCCCCCCCCCCCCATGGATTTCGCCCTCCCCTAAGGTTTTACACTGGTCCCGCCGGCCCTTGTTAAAAAGTAAAGCAAACAAGACATAACAGCGGTAATTGTACGGATGTCTGGGAGCACATCGACGGGACAGGCAGTTTGCGAAATGTCAAAAGATCCTGCGAACAGCTTCATTTATCTAGTTGCGATCTTATGAGAATTTGTACTTGAGGACTTGAATAAACACTGGACACATATGCTTACCTGGACTACAATAGATTTCACCAGGGCATTTTGATTGGCCGTGAATTCGATACATAGTGCGTGAGAAATTAATTAGAACTTGGTGTACGCCAGGTTCCATCATACCCATTCTTTGCCAGTTTTCTCACAGGCAGACTCAATGTACTAAGATAGCGAACACATACTCTTCGCCCTTTATTGAAATCTTCCTGTGCGTTGTGCCGCAAGGCAACCAACTAGGCCCAGTTTTATTTGACTGATCCTGTGAATGATGCCGCCAGTTGATTGTGAAAAACAAATGGAAGTATGTGGCAAGGATTTGAACACTGGGCAGAAGTTGTTGGCACGAAACCAGCCTCCCACTCTACAAAAAATCACTTGACAATGTCTCACAATGGTGCCAACACAATGATGTCTCCCTAAACCTGCAAATGTAACCTGACTGCTTCAGTGTTTGTTCTCGTATCAAATGAACCCATCGTACTGATTTCACACTGAACAAATGTTCAGCTTAAACATAGTTTCCTCACTTGAAATTGTTGGGAGTATATTAATCCAAGATGATTTAAAGTGGAAACTTACCATGTTGAGAAATTGTGACAAAGGCATCTCGAAAACTGTACACCCCTCTGTATATCTTTAAAAAGTGCAAACACGCCCATTGAAGACATTGGTAATCAGTGTACTCCTGTTATATTTAGACCGGTTCTTGAGTATGCATGTCCGGTATGGCATACGGTCCTTGCCAGAAGTTTCAGACCAGTTAAAATTGAATTTGTGCAAAAAAGGGTCTCTTCGGATCATCTTGGGTCGGTAACTACACTAACTACGAAAATGCTCTTGAAGTATTAAACTTTCAGCCCTAAGTTCTCGCAAGAGCATGCACTCTTCAGAGCTTTGGCCACTGGACTCTTTTGCGTTCGGCAAAGCACAGACATCTACTTCAGCAACAAAGGGCAAGCACTCTCACCAGACAATACGAACACATCCGGGTTATGTACCATCAGATGCCCAATACAGAACGATTCCGCCAAATTTAACAATCCCCTACCTGGCACGTACCTTAAAAGTTCAGAATAAATAGAATAAACTTCATAAACATCAAATTTCATCATATCATGTATAATTCACTTCACCTTCAGTCTCTTGTCGGATATGTAGTTACACCTGTCTGTCTTGTCTGAACGCTGGATTCCGGTGCCTGCGAGCTGTGAAGGGGTGCATCGGCAAAAACAAACAAACAAAAACTCCAGAAACATGCCTATATTTGAAATATGTATTTTTGGCTGTCAGATATTATCTCATATATAGTAATTACCTGCTTTGCTTTGTTTACTTTTCATTATAAATTATTGTGTGTTTTTTTGTGTACTGTTTGGTCGTATTACTATTACTGTAAAACTAAATTTTTTGTTGTTCGTACATAAATACAAATCATTAATCATTTAAGCTTGCCTATGCAATATACCACATACATTATACATTAAAATAATATAATAATAATATAATATAATATACATTATAAACTGATGCTTTCAGCCCTTGCTGCTTGTCAGTGTATTCTATATACCAATTAAAAAAAAAGTAATTAATAAATAAACCTTAGACGTCATAGGGAGGGGGTGGCTTTGTGTATGACCCGTACTTTTAAAATGGAAATTGCTGGGGGAAAATTGGCGTTTGGAATTCTTGGACATTTTCCTTTGTCTTTAAATGCTTAATAATGATAACAAACACATACATTAAAATAAGAGTGCAGTAATGAAATGCAGTAAGGCACAAATCACTTGCTGTTACATAAGATCGTATGTATTCTGTGATACTAATTAATTTTCTACAGGATATACAAAATTAAGTGCGCTTTAGAGTCAAAAGGAAAAAGAACTCGTTAATGCCAATGTAATGTCGTCGTAATTACATATAATTACGGTCACGTTTTAGTTAGCAGATAGTAAACGTTGGTGAAGCTGATGGGACAAACAATCACTTTCAGTCGGGGGTAGGCTGGTTTGGCCAGGGGGAGGTGCACATCTTGGGCAGGTGGAACTAAAGTTTAAAAAATCAGTCGTTGAAAGCAGAAGAAGGGGTGCAAATTTCCTATTTCATACCAGGGGTGGAACTCCTCTTCCCCCGGGAGTTGGGGACTTTCGAATCGATCTGGACGTAGCTATCTTTTCGGAGCGAATCTGAGAAAAAGTAACTCCCCCCTTTTCAAACTACCATAATTTGTTAATGAAATCAGTTTTAGCAGAAAAATTTGGCAGAAATCTTTATATTATTGACTAACCTCTGTGTGAAAATAAGATTGATCCATCAAGCCGTGCATGAGTGCGCATGCATTAAATGCAAAAATGTCACTTTTCAAATGTCACATGAGTCATCTCTTATACCAAAAATAATGGTAAATAATGGTATTTTTGCTTTAATTGTAAAGTGTGTTCACTAAACTATGACATGGTTACGACCTCTAATGTTCGTATAACTTATAAAGATACATTTTGCTGAAAAAATATCGGATTTCAATTTTTCAATAAGCTTAATGGATTTTACAATTTCAAAATTGAGGAAGGATGGAAATTTTTTAATAGAGCTGACAGAAGGGTAAAATGTACGAAAAGTGCCCAAAGGGGTGTAAGGGTCTCAAACGATAGATGATTAACGTAAATAGTGCTTAAGCATTCAACAGAAACAGAATTTGTCAAAATCCTGCATCACAAATTCCTCAAAATGACCCTTGTGACGTTTGAAAAGTGACATTTTTGTCTTTAATACGTGCTCACTCATGCATGACTTGACAGATCAATCACATTTTCACATAAAAGTTAGTCAATCAGTGCAGAAACAGCCTCCTGAAATTATTTTGCTCAAAACTGTTTTTTGAAAAAGTTATGGTATTTGGAACAAGGGGGTAGTTACTTTTTTGTTGTGTCCATGTTTATTCCTTTACATTCTTCAGCTGAAAGCACTAACTGTAGACCCTAAAGGAAGAAAAGGATATTAGCCTACTTCTCTCTGAGAAAAAAAAATAATGTTTACTTTTATGTAAACACAATAACGTAAAGTAATTTGTCATTGCCACACCGCCGACTGAGCGACTGGTAAGCAACTGATAGTCCGAGTTCAACGCACTTTTATTTCATTGGTACACAGAAATAATGATAACGCGTTGGGACTCTGTGGACTTATAGATCAATGAAACACAAAAGTAGTCCTACTATTACCACAAATTGCAGCGACTTTTTTCTCTCGAGTGATTAATGGGCAAATACATGCCCCATCACGTGATTAACTTTTAATTTATCATATAGCAAAATTCCTAGTATGTGGAATTTAATACGTATTATAAAAGGTGGCCCAGGAAGGATGCAACACCTGCGATCGATAATTTCTTGACCATGTCATTGTTGTTGTTTTCTCCTTGGTTAGAACATTCTTTTTCCAACAAAAAGGTACCATGATAATTGATTTTTAGTAAGACGTTTGGATCCTCAGGAGATTCTTCTTAGGCAATGTAATTTCTAAATTTCCCACTTGTTCAACTTCACCGATCCTTGGAATATGGAGATATTCTCGCGTCGTAGCGCGCCATAAAATCAGCTGTGCAATTATATTGTCTTTATTTTTATCAAAGCGAGGGCATTCCTGCGGTTTGTCTGTGTAAATTATTTTATGGCAGGCTGTAACGAGAGAATATGTCGGTATTCCGAGGATCGGTGGGGTTGAAAAAGTAGGAAATTTGGGAAATGACATTGCCTCAGAAAAATCGCCCTACAGTAGGATCCAAACATCTTCCTAAAAATCAATGATTATTGTATCATTTTGTGGAAAAAGAATGTGCAATGAAATATAAGAATCAATTACATTTTGCCCATAATGCAGAAGAAATTAGGGATCGCAAGTGTAGCGGTTTATTCGGGGCTACCCCGTATTGTGGTCTGCGATTGAGAATATCTACTGGTTTTATTTCATTGCCGCTGTATTCGCTGATATCATGCTGACACAATTTTTGCTCGCTCCGCTTGGGCAAAACATTCATTTGTACATGGTAAATAAACATGTCAAAATAAATTGAAAGAAAGACAAACAAAAGTACGCGAAGTTTATTCTAATGCACTTCAGTGATAAAATCAGTCTAAGGTCGAACCCCTTTTAAGGTAGTAAAACACCTGCGACTACGCCTTGAGCATTAAGACACATTTTTATTTTAAGATAGCTGAGATTTAGAGATTCTATCAGCGGGGGTACTCGCCCGTTCGTTGGTAGTCGTTTTACACTCCGTAACGTCACAGCGGCGAAAAAAGAAAAAAGAAGAAAAAGGATTTCTAGAAACGGGTTTAATGTTAATCCAGCCAATTACAACGCAACGTCTATTCATTTCATCATGTCCATTAAATGTATTCGTCCTCATTGCCTACGCATGTTGGTTTTTCAGAGAATAGAGCATATTAAGTGAAGGCGACAACCAACGTTATTGTTTCAGAGAAATTCGATTACTACTAGTAGTAAGTGATTTCCTTGCGTGGAGCAGCACATGACGTAAACAGAACTGGAAACAGATGTAGGTACAACAGAACAGTAATTGTAAACACGTAATTCTTAGATCTCACACCTATGTATTTCAAACACACACACACACACACACACACACACACACACACACACACACACACACACACACACACACACACACACCACCACACACACACACACACACACACACACACACACACACACACACAACAACAACA
>JZLH01S0447080.1:42055-64238 GCA_001188425.1 Eucidaris tribuloides
ACACACACACACACACACACACACACACACACACACACCCTACCACACATACACACATACACACACACACACACACACACACACAAACAACATAACAAACAAACGTACACACAGCATGTATAAATCTACAAAGAGGGCGAGAATGAAAGACGATAGTTAAAGAAGAAACATCATAGACAAAAACAAAACATCCATTTACAGCAAAGGTTTTTGTTACATAAGCATCAATAATCTACTCGACAGACTAAGTAAGAAGTAAATTATTACTATGTTTCCCTGTTTTTTTAACCCGTTGGAGAAGATTTCATTTCACTATAACACCCATTTTCCATAGACCCCAACACGTTAACTCGTACTTAGTCTCCAACGGGTTAGGGCTTTGGAATTAAATTTAAGTGAAATAATTATATCCAAAATCACTATTTTGATTATTGTTCAAACCGTTGGCAATGACAAGCAAAGAATCAGTAATTGGAAAGTTTTGTTCTAACCGTAGTTACAGAATGCTTTCATTAACAGTATTGAAGGACAAAATGTACGAAACATCGTCAGTGTCAAAAGAAAAAAGAAATTTGTTGCTGTGCAACCTTTTGCAGCAGGCAATTAGATAACAGGCGTATTTCGGGCAGACTTGTGTAATATTAGACAGAGATCAATAGAAATTTACGTTAAAAATCCTTAAGAGCATTCTTTTCCACAAACGTTAGACTTCCTTTCCTGACCTTTTCGTATACACCTGTGATTATGGCACATCCCAAAAGAACAATTATCTTCAATGCACTAGTGCATGTACATATTGTTAACTTTTATGCCTGCATCCATTAAACATGTTAAAACCACTGGCTAACATTTTCCACAGTTAAAAAAATGTGAGCTACATAATCCTCCACGCTCCAAGTGTCTTTGAAAAGGTCTAAAAATGAAGCCCTGGAAAAATTGTATATCAGAATGATGATTTTAGTGCTTTAAAAATGTGAAAATCTACAAGCGGTTCAAATTGACGGATTCACCTGCCCATTTTCTCCCATAGTGTTACTATTGTGCAGATCTTATCATCCACCTGAAGTAGAAATGTTTATTCATGGCATACGCGCTCTATTGGCAGCATAACTTTTCAAACTTTTCTATTCAGGGTGTTTATTTGTTTATTTGAAGACTACTATGTAGCATAAGATATCAAAGTTTGACAATTTTTTTCTTTGTATTAATTGAAGTCTTCCACAATGTTAGCTTATCAGGTTTAAACAACTTTTTGGTCCGACACATATCCTCTAATATATTGCTTAGTTCACGCAATCGAATTTTGGCACTTACGTCTGGAGAATAATTTAAGAACAGCGGGGTAGTTTCTTCGGTACTACATTCGGCTTCATGTAGGGTGGTTATTCTCGTCTGCGATTTTTCAAACTCTTTCCAGGAATAATTTTGCAACAGGCCGTTCAAGAGCACTATACGTCTATTTCATTTAGTGTCGGCGTGGTCGTACCTTTCACGAAAAGCGGGACACTTTATTCCTCTCAGTTCAATTGAAAGAAAATTCCCTTCATTGTTGTTGCTACTACTACTACTACTACTATTATTATTATTATTATTATTATTATTATTATTATTATTATTATTATTATTATTATTATTATTATTATTATTATTATTATTATCATTATTATTATTATTATTATTATTATTATTATTATTATTATTGTTATTGTTATTATTATCATCATTATTATCACCTTCATTATTATTATTATTATTATCATTATTATTATTATTATTATTATTATTGTTGTTGTTCTTGTTATTATAAGTAGTAGTAGGAGTCATCATTATCATCATCATCATCGTTAGTGTTTTCTATTTTGTTCTGCTTGAGGTCTGCTTTGGGTTATCTATTTCAATTTTCAATGAACAGCCTGATATCCAAGACTAGTTAAAGGGATGCACCGCTCATAATCCATGTACGTTCAATACCATTCGCTTGCCCCTATTGCAAGGCCGCGTGTAACACTGAACTCTATACAACGTAGTGTAGAGTTCAGTGGTGCGTAACAACAATCGTGGAGCTGCAAACAGAATTGCCGTTGAAGGTAGGGCCGTGTGCAGTTCGCCTTTCTTCGGTTGAATGCGTGCTGCATAGAGAAATGTACACAATTCGTGCGCGCTCTTTTTCCGAAAGTATACGGGCATTCCCGAATATTACCCGAGCCGGGCAAGCTTGAAAACATCACGATTATGCAACTTTTTGGTCATTTTAAGACACCCTATAGTTTCTTGAGCATTTTATACTTCAAATCCTATTACAAGTACATGCTGGGTTCCTAGGTTGCGTTGGTTGTGCACCCCGTGTTCGACACACTCCTTCGAGGGAGGGGAGCTTTTCTTGCCATACTAATTTGATCAGTGGAAAGGATAAAATCAATAGTAGGCCTACATGAAAGGAACAAATCATCAACATTCTATCCCTACATTGGTATGCTTTATTATATAGCTGTCAGCAGCCACTCAAAATACATGTACTTAGTGTTATTTTCCCTTTCAAGCAAATAAGCAATGATTTTAATGATTTTTATGTTTGACTTCGAGCATTATTCCCTCTGACAGTTTCCTTCTCATTATACATTATTTACGTGTAACATTGTTATCTCTGACATTTTTATCTCTGACTTTTTTTACCCGTCACATTTTTACCTCGGACATTTTTACTCGTCACATTTTTACCCCGGACATTTTTACCTCTGACATAGATCTCTGACATTTTCACCTGCAGTAGATTTACTTTCCAAAAAAGAGGTCTAACAAATATCTAATTTAGCTCCAAAACGTCGGATTTTTGTTCTGAAATTTTGTTCCAAAAGGAGTGGTCCCTGATCACACTCCTTATGGAGTGGGAATTAGCTCCGTGACATTTACAGAGTAAAAATTTACAGTAAAAATGTTTTACGGTAAATTCCCGGCAACTCGCTCCCAGGGATTTCACCGTACTTTTTTACGGTTTACTGTAAAAATTTCCGGTCTTTCACAGTTAAACGCTTTTTTGGGGAAAAATTTTGTCCCCGTAAAATTGTGTCCACCGTAAAAAAAAAAACATACATGGGAATTGCCGTAATTATGTTTACGGTTTCCCCGTAAAAAAATACGGTACTTCTTTACAGACATTTTACCTCTGCAATTTTTTAGCTCTTCGCGAATTTTACCTCTGACACTTTTCCCTTTCATTTTTACCCATGACTTTTTCCCCTGCCATTTTTACCTCTGGCATTTTTGTTACCTGGCATTGGTTTCGTAAAGGCCTACTGTATAGACAAAATTGAATAAAACTCTCTTTTAATTAAACAATTTTAGGGGTGCGTAAATGTTTCCCACAAGTTACAAAAATGGAATGAGCTTACTTTGTCAAGGCACAATTGATCAAATTCTAATTTTAGAAAAATTTCATTAGAGATAGATTACAAGTCCATACCAAATTTATGAACAAATTAAAACGATACATGAGATGAATTTTTTTCTGGGGTGAGTTCTAAAGACACACCTGAAAATATGTTCTATCCATATTTAGCAATGGAGGTTAAATTTTGGTGGATAGTGACAAATCTGCTGAAACATAAGTCAAAAATACATACTTAACTTTTGAATCAATCAATCAATCAATCAATCAATCAATCAATCAATCAAGCAAGCAAGCAAGCAAACAATTATTCTTATACAATTCAGCTATAATTTGGTTATGATTACATAAGTTGTCCTTTTCCACTTTATTTGCATTATGTTCAGACAACATACCGTGAAATACATAATGAATAAATCATTTAATGCATTTTGAATTAGCAAAGATCAGGAGAAAATTATTCAATAGTAGTAGTAGGATGATATTAGACTGATGGGAGAGGCAAAAGTCAATCCATGGCTGATTATAATTTTGGATATAAATAGACAATCATGGAAATTATCATTTTCTAACAATAATTGGAAACAGCTTTAGTTGTTTGATATCGTTATCATGTAGCAGCCTGCATTTCTCGCCTTTGCATCAATGTATATCTTTATTGTATGTTCGATTAATTAGTATCAATGATCGATTCAAACTTTTTTCCTCCACAAAAGTCAATAGACTTAATACATAGTTGTTGTGGCCTCTTTTCAGATGCCTTCCCTATGCCCATTTCAGTTCAAATTCCATAACCACTTCCATGGTTGTTTCATCTTGATCACTGAAGTGTTCTTTTCCCCCAAAACCACACATGTATGACTATTTAGGCGCAATTTTGCCCATTTCAGACTATTTGCACGCCTTTCTCTCTTCATCCAACGGCCATTACATTTCAGGTTATAGACGTTTGCAAAATATTGCTCTGGTTAGTGTAAGTATTGCTCTTCCGTCTGCGATGCATATCCTATTCTTCAAAGTGTCATTTTTATACCCTCTATACTCCTAAATCATCTTTTTTTAAGCTCTTGAAAATTTTTAAAAGTGTGAGCATTACAAAGAACGAAGTCATGTATTTTTAAAATTATTTTCGTTTCATATTTGGAAAGCATTTTTATCTTCTCATCGTACATATCTCGACCGATTTTCACGTACCAGTGATTACATCTCATAGAGATAATACCCTCTATTTGGCAGCAAAATAATGACTGTCTTTGAACGGTCGTAACTCCGTCATGCACGATTATCTCCGTAGCTTTCTTTTGATTTAGGTACTCGAAGAGTATTTTTTTTCAGCAAATACCTTTTTCACTGACGAAATATGTAAACATGAATTGCTCTGCAAAATCATGCAATTCACAATTATGGCGAAATGTCTTCAACCTCCTATAAATTGTTGAATCTTTTATCTATTATGTAAATGTCACAGGAATGATTCACAATCCTTAAGAAGTGTGATTAGGGACCACTCCTTTCGGAGCTCAATTTCGGAGCTGGAATTTTAAGAGAGTTGAAAAATCCGACATTTTGGAGCTAAAGTAGGTCTTTTCTCCACTTTCTTAAAATTTTAGCTGCGAAATTTAGCTCCAAAATGAGTGGATCTTAATCACACTCCTTAAAAAGTGGGAATGTGACATTTAGAGAGTACGTATTCCAGACTTGGTATTTGTATGTATGTAAACTCCTCAAAAAAAGTTTGGGAATCAGATTTGATCGATTATCTCCCCCTTTACCTAGTAGTAATCAAAGCATGCTTGGTACCTTCAGAAAGAGTATCCATTTTTTTTTTTTTTAAATGATACCCATTTTAAGATTATGCCATCAGAAAAGGGCAATGTTTTAAAATATGGAATAAGGTGTAAATTAAAAAGCTGCACAATGAACAGCGAAAAGTCATGAAAAGTCAATAAAGAACATGCTCTTTTGTATGGAGTCATGCCTTTTGTTCTCAGCTGGTCAGCCATGAATGTCAATTTCAATAGGACCCCTGCAACTTCATTGTTAACTTTGAGATTAAAGAGTTTGCAAAATAACCAAAGTTCAGTTAGTCACTTAATATTTCCTTTTTGATGAGTGAGTTTACCAATGTCTCTTCTGGCTTGGAATGCATTCTAACATAAACATTAACATGGATTCAATTGTTAAAAGAAACGTGTGCAGAAGCAAGCAAACAACAAACAAACATATATGAGCATTAAAAACTGACCTCAAACACTTTCGCCTCAAAGTGAAAAAACCCAAGTGAAAACATGCTATATGACCTTTTGACCCCTAAATAACCTTTGACCTCTCCATCCTCATCAACAAAACATGTAGTATTACCCACTGATTGTTTGTTCCGAGTTTGAACAAAATTGATGCAGAAATACATCATTTGTCCTTTTGACTCCCAGATGACCTTTGACCTCATCATCTTCATCAGCATACATGTGGTATTACCCAAGGATCATTTGTACGAAGTGTGAACCCAATTGATGCAGAAATAAAGAAATGAGAGCAAGTTAAACATGGCCTCATATCATTTGACCTTTTGATCCCTAGATGACCTTTGACCTCATCATCCTCATCAACACACATATGGTATTACCCAAGGACCATTTGTACCAAGTGTGAACTCAATTGATGCAGATATAAAGAAATGAGAGCAAGTTAAAAGAAAACTTTAACATTTTCGTACAGAACAACAGACCAACAGGGAAAGTGATTACTAGGTCTCTGCCGAACGTCGTTCAGGCGAGACAAAAAGGACGAATCCAACCAAAAGAACATGTTCTCTTTTGATTCTTTATGACCAACCGTATTCATTTTGGACGTTTTCAATTCATACCTTTTCCACTATTTTAAAGTAGTGTCCTTTAGCCGATAACATAATTATAACAAGTAAGGTACCATTTCAGAGAAAATTAAATAATCTTTCTGATGGCACCAAGCCATAAGTGGAGGAGGTTAAGTGTTAAGTGTACTCTTAACCGGCCAGGCTCCCTACAGGGATGACAACCCTAGCTTGCATCCGTACAGGTTGTGAAGGGGGAAACCCTGTTTCAGTCGCAGGAGCAAGTGGCTCAGGCCCCTGGTTATATTTCGCTTGGGTTGACTGCCCCAGTCATCTCATCCTATTCTCACATCACAAGTAAGAAAAGCCTCGAAACTGACTGATTTTTTTGTTGATGACCTTTGAAAGAAATGACCAAGATTATGGAATTGTGATTTTACTGATGATCCGTCTGATGATTTTGTTGCTTGTCAGCGGTGACATTCATCCAAACCCCGGACCTCTTCAAAACAAATTCACTACAGGTTTCACAAATATCCGAGGTCTTCGTACAAATTGGGACTTCCTCGAACATAACCTTCTCTCCACTCGTCCTCACATCTTTTTCGTATCTGAAACTTTCCTGAATAGTAAGATTGATGATGAAATACTTGCAGTACCTGGCTACTACTCCTTCAGGATGGATCGACGAAATGACTCTGGGTGGGGTGGACTTGTAGTCTACTACAGCGATGCTTTTACAGCTACAAGAATGCCTGACTTTAAGCATACACAGCATGACATGATTAGTCTGAAATTGCATCTCCAAGGCCGAATGGTATTCTTATTCTGCATCTACAGACCGCCATCTGAAGATGGTTCTGTGTTTGATGTTATATCTGAGTATATTGATGTGAATTCAGGAACGTCATCCAAGGTCAGAAATCATTGTACTTGGTGATCTGAATGCCCACCATGAGAAATGGCTGGGAAGCAAAAAGACTGACATTCATGGTGAATATGCATATGAGTTTGCCTTACTAAACGACCTCCAACAAATTGTTGAAGACCCTACCAGGATTGGTAAAGATAGAAACAACTTCAAACTGGATCTGTTTCTCACCACTTCACCAGACAACCACGTTTTCACTGTCAACGCTCCTCTTGGTTCATCTGACGACTGTGTTGTATCTTCTGTGGCCAACTATAGACTTCCAGCATTGAGCACACCTGGAAAGCGCAAAGTTTGGAATTACGACAAAGCTGATTGGGATAGATTGCGCTCATACCTTGCTAATGTTGGACATCTCTTTCGAAAGGACAAAGCGCCAATGCAGCATGGTCCTGCATTAAGGACAACACCGATGCCATGGAATTTTTCATACCTTCAAAAACTACTACGCATCGGTACTCTGACAAACCCTGGTTTAATGAGTACCACGCAGCAATTCAGAGAAAGCAGAAGGCCTACAAATGGTAGCAGAAAGATCATACCAAGGATTCTTGGATTTTGTACATGAAGTCAAAATCTGAATGTCAGCGTACGATACGTCGAGCTCGTATACAGTTCTCACAGCAGCTAGAGCAGAAACTCAAACATGCTGACAACAAGCAGTGGTGGATACTTATTAAATATGTTACTGACAGTAATAAAACCTCTGCTGTTCCTCCACTAGTAAGGGATGGGCAAACTTTCAGCGAGGCAAAAGACAAGGCCGAGCTGCCTAACAACACATTTGCTGCTAATGCTCATCTTGATGACAGAGGCAAGCATCCTCCGGATATACCACTAAAAACCAACGAATCTCTCCCAGCCACGAAATTCTGGCCCAAAAACGTTCTCAAAAAACTCTGCTCTCTGGACGCTTCCAAGGCCAATGGCCCAGATGGAATCTCTGCCACTGTACTTAAGAAATGTGCACATGAGCTTGCTCCAAAACTAGCCAAACTTTTCCAGATTTCTCTCGACACAAAGACAGTTACTTCATAATGGAAATCTGCACATGTGATTGTCGTCCCTAAAATGGGAAACAAACAAGATCCTTCGAACTACAGGCCCATATCTCTGCTGCTCATAATTTCCAACGTTATGGAAAACCTCATATGTGACCATATTCGAAAACATCTTGACAAACACCAGCTACTCTGTAACACCCAGTATGGATTCCGTGAGAAGAGATCTACAATTGAGATGCCTTCTTACATTACCCACCGGTGGAATGATGCTCTCGACATCCAACAAGAAATGAGAGTTCTTGCGTTAGATATAGAGAAAGCTTTTGATCGTGTATGGCACTGCAGTCTTCTATCTAAACTGACCTCCTTTCGAATTCAAGGAGACCTACATGGCTGGATTTCATTTTTCCGAGCTGATAGACGACAGGCCGTTTTGCTCGATGGATTCACTTCGTCTGCAATACCCCTATCTGCTGGAGTGCCCCCCAGGGAGTGTACTTGGTCCCTTACTCTTTCTGACGTACATTGATGACCTAGCTTCACACCAAGAGAACGATCTCCATCTGTTTGCAGATGATTTAACTCTTCATGTTATCATCAAAAACCCAAAGCCCTGTGCACGTAGCCTGCAGCGAGACCTTCATACAATTAAAAATTGGGCTTCTGACTGGTGCATCACCTTCAATGCCAGCAAAACTGAGATGATGATCATCGGTAGAAAGCGAGTGCAGCACCACCCTCCCCTCTACTTCATGAACAAAGAACTGATACCAACTCAAATCATTACTCTTCTTGGGGTCACAATCACCAGCACGCTGTCATGGACTCCTTTCATCAAAGGCCTTGCAAAGAAAACCGACAGGAGATTATTCATTCTGGGACGTACTAAAAACCTCCTCCCTCTCCAAGCACGTATCTACAAGGCATATATACGTCCACTCATGGAGTATGCTTCTCCTATATGGTCCGGAGCCGGTACTACAGCATTTGTGCTACTAGACAAGCTTCAAAGGAAAGCTCTCCGCTTACTGAACATCTATGATCCACTAACAGCAGGAATTCTCACACACAGAAGGAAGTTGCATCCCTCTGCACTTTTTACCGACACTTCTTCATGACACCATCCTCCGAGTTAGCTCATATCCTGCCAAATGTAACAACTCATGTACGCTTAACTCAATCTTCTGCGAGCACTCACCAACATGCTGTTAGTATACCCAAGTCCAACACCCAGCTTCATCTTTCCTCCTACATCCCGAGAACAGCCAGGCTATGGAACACTCCAACCGTGTTTCCTGTTGTTCCAAACATGGATCACTTCAAGTCCGCAGTTAATGCACATTCACTTTACTTCAACATGTATGATTTTAGTAAGATATTGACTTGTGATTGTAGTAAAATTGTATGTAATGGCCGCTTTTCATCTATTTGATGGCACCACCAGGCCTAGAATTTATGATTTAAAAAAAACTAGGTAAGTTTGGTGGAAACAGATGACATCAACGTGAAATTTACATGAACCTCATTTGGCTCTATGGTTGCATGTAATGTCTATGACGAAAAATTGACTTCCAGATCGACACAACTCTGTCCAGTACCTCAATGTAAAAGACAAATGTGTGAAAATGTGCTCGCTTACATTGTCCTTAATTTGTGGAACTCTTTCAGTGTGAAGATTTGTTCCCTAACGTTTATCCTTCAAAGACAGGTGAAACATATGCATTTCAAGAAAAGTTGAAATGAACTAGTGGTCGTTTAATCTAGAACTGTAAAGAAATGTTGATCTATCACTATGATTAAAATCAGTTGTTGTTTTTCACTTCATTTGTATTGACGTGAAAATACCTGCAACACATGCATATGCCAATTAAGAGTGTTTACACGACAAATGCTTGCGTTGATATATAAGGGTTCAGGATTTAGTAATCTGTATAAGAGAAAAAAATGTAAATAACTTTGCCACAAAGACAGTTGTCAGATTCTGACAAAGACATCAGTCATTATAGGAATTGTCGGTTCTTAAATTTTATTACTTATTGCATTTGTTTTAATTTAATAATTCACTTTTTTAAACCTAAAACTTCTTTTTCCACTGCGTGAAAAGGCATGTTTCCAACGTGTATCATTCATTTTTTTTTACCTAAAACTTCCCCCACTGCGTGAAAAGGCATTTCGTTCCAGCGTGTATGAATGACCTACTTCAAACCAACTGACGTGCTAAATATGGCACAGCCACGTATTACGATATCACACATAGGGTATCAGGAGAGTGAGAAGAATTGACAGATTTGTCGAGTACGTGAAACAAGCACAAAGGGTGAGGGGAAAGTGGTTCACTCGTCCCCTGGGGCAGATCATCCTAAAGTAAACGTCCTAAATAGAACTAATTGATAAACGTCTTTGGTTAGCTGAATACCCGTTTTAAAGTAGTGCCGTGAATGAATTTATGCATAGGACCATTACACTTCTCATTTCCCAGTTGCAATAGTTTTGACCAGACTTAAGCGTTAGTGGTGCAATGTCATGTGTGTCATTCTCATTATTTTTACGTTTTAAAACGGATTATTATTATTATTATTATTGCCATTCTTGCCTTTCTTGTTCTTGTTCTTCTTCATCTTTTTAATCTCCTCCTTAGTATTATTATTAGTAGTAGTAGTAGTAGTAGTCAAAATAGTAGTAGTACTGTCATTATTAGCTTATTAGTAGTATGTTGTTGTTATTATTATTATTATTAATATTGTTGTTGTTATCATCATCATCATCATACTTATAATAATTTCATTATTATAGTCATTGAAATTGTTCAATGTCATATTTATTCATTTGCTATAAAAAGCTAATTGGGTATTATTTAAGAACACACAAAAATAGCTATCATAGATCATAATGTTTAGAACAAACACTGGAAAATCGTTTTTGCCATTTCATCGAATTACTGTGAGGAACAAACTTTTATCCCTTACCCATGGAATAAGGAGTTCCTTTAAAAAATTTGCTAATCCATGGAAAATCGAGATTTTATGACCTACATAAATGTCAGAAAATATATGACAAGGGTCTTAAAAGGGTAATCTTCATTTTGAATCGTTAATAATTCGCTAACTTTGTATGACGTCATTCCCTTGCTTGCTCTTTGTAACTGCAGAGTGTCCAATCTCAACTATGGGTATTACCAATACTGGTATATGTAATTTTGGATTGAATGGGTTATAACTTAAACAATACGTTAAGTTTTATGTTGTAGTATATTTAGGAATCAAGAAATATCTTATCATACGGAGATCGGTAAAGCAATTATACAAAAAGGGATTGATTTACCGCAGAAAAAACTGAAAACAAAACAAAAACACAAACTGAACACTTGTTGCAAAGTTTATTACATTAGCATTTTACTGGGCGAAATATTCAGATCGCTGTTTGAGCAACGTGTATGACGTGGACCAACGGACCGGACCACATACCGTTGTCTCATCTTGAGACACAACCCTTGATTAAACTGTTACACGGTATTACACGTGTAAGAATTCACAATTCCGGAAAACCTTCCTATGGAAACACAAGCGACACGGGTTTTTGATAAAACCGTATATGACCAGAATGCGGATTATCATAACCACCTTCGGGAGGTGGTTATTAACGTGTTAATCCGTACGTGTAAAATCGCTGTGGAAACACACAGCGACAAACCGTGTCCGGCAGAAGTAGGGGTCACCGGTGTGTGAACCCGGAAGTGCATAACATTTTCGCGTCCTTTTTGATTTCACCAGCATACACCTGATCGCTTGTGTCAACACTCTCTATTCTTTTTTACACAAATTAAATAAACATAATAGGTCCTGAATTACTACTCTATCACAATATGCCACTTTGACCACAATGCATTGTCAAAAATTTGCATTTCTTGACTTCCGATTGACACGATATTTGCTTGACTAGTCCGGACAAAAAGAAGAAGAAGAAGAAGAAGAAGAAGAAGAAAAGAAGAAGGAGAAGAGGAGGGGAAAGAGAAGAAGAAGAAGAAGAAGAAGAAGAGAAGAAGAAGAAGAAGAAAGGGAGAGAGAGAGAGAGAGAGAGAGAGAGAGAGAGAGAGAGAGAGAGAGAGAGAGAGAGAGAGAGAGAGAGAGAGGAGGAGGAAGAGGAGGAGGAGAAGAAGAGAAGAAGGAGTGTGAAATAATTATACTGTCAATTAAACTCCAGGACAGTAGGAATATGAATACCAAGATTAGACCAAGCATTCACATGTACACAGTAAATTTTATCATGATTTAGGTCCTGCTAACCTAGTATTTTGGTTTAAACCTGTCAATTTTCTTGCAATTGATCTAGATTTCATTTGAGTTCATATTATCCTGAATGAGCTCTTGAAGATACATAGAGCAATATCACGAGTGCATTTGAATAGTTCGCTAACTTTGTATGACGTCATTCCTTTTTTTGCACTTTGTAACTGCATGTGTCCAAAAATAAAAAGAAGAAGATCGAAGAAGATCGAAGAAGAAGAAGAAGAAGAAGAAGAAGAAGAAGAAGAAGAAGAAGGAACAGCTAATTGAAAGAATGTTGAGTGTTATGTCTCAACTATCGTAAAGTGGTGTGAAAGACTATTGTTCTTAGGCAGTGAGATCAAATCCCCCGTTAGGGAGGTTTGAGTCAGCCTCCCGAACGGGGTGTCTTTGACGCCGAAGGTGAAATCCGTTATCAAATTTCACCCCAGCCCGAGCAAGGTCACCGCTCCTATTAGATAAATTTCAGTCGTTTTATGCGTGGATTTCGCACGCCCGTGTACCCTTGCAAAGCACACGTTATCCATATTGCTCGTGTAGAACAAAGTACATGTATAATTAAATCGTTGCCACACGAATTAAGGCATTCGGGTAAAAATATATGATGTTGATTATAGGCCTAACCATGGAGGAACCAGGAATTTGGTATAACGTTTACATGAAAGAAGTGAAATAGTAATGTAAAATAGAATAGCCTCATTCTTAAGAGTGAGATTTGTATGCTTCACATGCTTGATTCTTGAGTGTGAAATCTGGCTTGGACCTTGCAGCTGGGGTTTGCTGTGGAAATTCTATTATGCCTGTTGGTTGTGACGAGCTATGGCTCACGTTTTGCCTATGCACTGGGTTCTAGACGAGCTCGCTCGAACTCGTAATCATGACTGCATACACATAACGTTAGACATAGCAGTCACGACCGACTGGCATAATGGAATCCATTTCAAACTTGTAATTCCAAGCTGCACAAACATGCAAATTCTACACGTAATTAGAGTCTGTGAAGAATACATTTAGCGAAATCTCACTCTTACCTTCATGTCAATACATATAACTTTAAGCACCGCAAATCTAGAGAGAAACCGGGGGATTTTGTAATCAATGAATCGTTATCATTCCACGCACGACACAATATACATGTAACATGCATACCACGGTCGCTGCACACGTACACTGGCACATACACAACGTTCATTCACGGCCGTCATGCATAGTACACTACGGACGTGTATACATCTACGGACTCATTGAACAGACTAGATACGAGTCTACCAGCCGTTTCAAAGCAGCGCGTACAGGTCTGTATCTTCACATTTATTCAAATTCCTTCAAAACGCCTCGGTAAATTCTAATTTCCCTCGGTTAGTCTCTTCAAAATAGACCAAAGATTACTATGTTTCCGTTAAAACGATGCCAAAATAAGAAATAAGTGTGCCAAAGTTCGGGCGTTCTTGCTAAGGAGCGAAGCGTCAGTACCCGCGCACAACGTTCGCACGTAAAGTAAGTGTACAATAACAGTGTGTGTGCAGTGTTCGCGCTGTGAGAGCCTTTCACATACGTAATATATATCCCTTTCGGGGGACCCCCTTTTCGGGCGAGTTGACCTCACTGTTAGGGAGCAGGAGGATTAGGAGGTCCTAAACGTACTCAATTTGGGGTAAATTGTTGTAGATTCAGGTTCTGTTCAATTACTCATTGAAATCTTTGTGGTTCAGTGTTTCTTGTTGAAAATGTGATATTGATATGGCTGCCAGTACAATTTACGTATAGCATTTATATAAGTTCTCTTTTTATGATTTAATTCAGTGCTGAAATTAGAAATAGTCCAGAACCGTTTTACTATGGTGGTACATTTAACGTTAGTCGTATAGTACTCACCACATCACTTCTCGAAGAACTGTATAGGTTTTCTTCAAAATAAAAAGATAATCTTTTTCAGTTTTTTCTCAAATGTTTACAATATCTGTAGAATGATCTTCTGCTCTTACCTTTCTCGAGGATTTGATCTCTGTAGATACACCCACACGACTACGATCAAAACCAAAAAAGGCCTTCTGATTATTCCCAGAAATGTTTTGTTTCGTCTCATTGCCCTTCGAATAATCTTCAATGGAATATAAGGTGTTTTCATCGAGAGGCTCTTTCAGTCTTTTCGTAATCAGTGCATTTTTACAGTCTTCAAAGGTGCAGATAGAAATCGGGTTCAATAAATAATGGCTTTAAAGTTGAAAAGAAAAAAAAAACCCTATTGATTTTTCTACCATTTTGTAAAAGTTTTCATGATTCAGACAAAGTGACCAATTGCAGACCTTAAAGACACTATATAACATTGTGGAAGACCCGTTTAAACATTGTCAGACTTTGATATCTGACATATTTGACACTGTTTGATTGGAAAAATAAACACACTAGAACACCAAAGTTAAGACGGTTATGCACTTGTAAAATATGCACAGATAAAAGTTGGCCAATGAATTATACTCTGCCAAAAAAATTCAGCAGCACAGCGGTCTACAATGGGGGTAAACTGAAATGGTTTCTCAATGGGTTTTACTTTTTTAAAGCACTATCATTTTGAACTGTATTTTTTTTCAGAGCTTCATTTTAGGCCTTATCAAGGACACAAGTAGCATGGGGGATCATGTAGCTCACAAATGTTTCATAAATGGACATATTATACGATGCCTTTAAGGCTAATATTAAGGAAAGGATTGTCTTTTGATAAAAGTATCGTGTCAGACACATTTATTTAACTGGCACTGTCATAGTTTTTCTTCGGATTTCCAAATAAGTGGTATGAAATTGCTTAGGAGACTACCCTGAAACGGGTAAAGGGGTGTAAATTTGTTTAAATTTCTCCAGTTTGTAACCTACCTCTATTTCCTTTTTTATTTTTGAAGAAACAATTATAATATGTTTATTGCTATTCACTCTATCCATATATTAACAAAATAATATGTATTTTCCATAATGCAAAATGTATACGTGATGAATCAGCTAATTAGTATTATGTTTATATCTAACTGCATTTTAACAGGTGCAGGAAATAGTAAGAGCATGATCGTTGGATTGGACAGTAAAACCGTGATTTAATCAATTTAGATAATCTAATCTATCTAACATTGGAACGAATAATAACATATTAGCCCAGGCAACTGTTAACAAGTTAGCAATGTTTCATAGTTCTACCAGTAACCCACTTATTTATTCGATCTGATTTTTCCATTTTCAACGAATTAAGCATTCAAACAAATAATAATCAACTTTTTAACATAATGTAATAAAATGCGTTTTTACATTACAAAGACAATAATAATATAAAATCAACCTGACAAAATAATGATAAAATAACATTTAACATTACAAAGTGTATTTGTTTTTGATAAGACAATGGTATGTTATGGTATTTATTTACGTGAGTATCAAAACAAATAAAATATACGGCTAGATAGCCTCATTCGGCGCGCAAAAACGCAGTTTTCAAGAGGGACCACTATAAATCAAAATCGAATCAAACCAACAAATCGTTAATACAGTGTGTCTAAAAAAAATTGTGCAAGTGAAAACCGCCCTCTTTGGCAATTAGAAAATACTCTTGTGACATGGTGGTTACATCAACGTCACGAGCTTAGTCTTAGCTTTCAAATAACGTTAGTTTTGTTCAATTTGCTTGTTTTAATCTTGAGATATATTTATTTAAATAAGAAAGGGTGAAATTACAATTGTGCCACTTCTACTGCTTTCCCTTGTAAAAGTGACACAATTTTGATTACTCCCTTTCATTGTTTACAAGATATATCGAGATCAAAACAAGCAAATTGAACAGAACAGACGGCATTTAAAGTTGAGACTTTGTCCTTGACGTTGTTGTAAGCATCATGTCACAACAGTATTTTCTAATTGCCAAAGAGGGCGCTTTTTACTTGCACAATTTTTGAGACATGCTGCAGCACTTCTCAAAAAAATTGCACAAGAGAAAAGCGCCCTCTTTGACAGTTAGAATATACTGCTGTGACACATGTTAAAGTCAAAATCAAGGGCAAAGTCTTAGCTTTTAAATGTTGTTTGTTCTGTGCAAATTTCTTGTTTTGATCTCGAGATATCTTGTACGCAACAAAAGGGTGGAATCACAATTGTGCACTTTTACGAGAAGAGGGCCTGATGCTATTTTTGACTGTAGGAAAAGTGGCACATTTGGATTTTACCTTTTCCGTTGTTAAATGAACATATCTCAGGATTAAAACGAGCAAACTGAACAGAACAAACATCATTTAAAAGCTAAGACTATGCCCGTGATGGTGATGTAAGTATCACGTCACAAAAATGTTTTTTCTCATTACCAAAGAGGGCGCTTTTGACTTGCACAATTACACTGTAGTATATACAATGATTATCACAAAGAGAATAACAAACTTCGAGCAATGAACCATACAAACTATAAACTACAGTGAATACTTCGTTACATAAATACCTACACAATAAATCAAATTAAAGTAAAACAGAGAAGTAAACACAGTAAAGTACAATTAAAATGACAGAAATAGACTCATGAACGAAAACGATAAATTTTAGCTATATACATGTGTTAAATTAAAAAGTCACCTAAAAAGGCCTAAATTAGAAGTAAACTAGAAGTGAACAAATCATTGCTGTATTATATTCTACATAAATGACAAAATTTGTTTGCTCTTTAAATGTATTTAAACTAGGGGCTTTTTGGTATTCACTGGAAGTACATTGGAATTGATACCTCTGTAAGAAACCGTTCGCTATACAGTAATAACTCCTTGGATTTTAAATACAAATGTTATATTCAGAACGTAATAAATATACAGTTTCCTTTACCTTAAAAATTTCACTTACGCAAGATCGAGTACCGCTTTTTAAAGCTTCATAGACTAATTGCAGAAGATGTTTTGTTCTTCTACTAAAATAAGAATCCCAATCAAGAATTTGATGTAATTCTTCACTTGATATATGAGAACGTGGATCAATATTTAAAATAATACAGCTTGCTCGATTTTGTAGCTTTTGTATCGTGTATGTATAATTCTTTTTACCAGAGTCCCAAACTAAATATATCTCCATAATCTAAATGTGGAAGTATGAAGGAGGTATATACTAAATTCATATTTTGTTTATCAACAATAAAACCGAGTCTACCCATGAAGCTTATTATTTTACTTACTTAATTGAAAACGCTATTAACTTGTCTATTCCAATTCCAATATTTCATCAACATTAATGCCGAGATGCTTCGCCAAATAAACCTAGTCAAAGATTCTTGACTTAAATTCAAAGTTAGAAATCTGTGTTTATTTATTAATTTTCTGTTACCAATAGGCATACGCACTGTTATATCACAATTTAGACTCAGTTTATTTTCATTGATCCATGAACATATCTTATCTAAGTCATTTTGTACTGATTGTTGTACAGTACGAAGATTGTTATCAGAAAAATACAGTACCGAATCACCAGCCTTTAAAGATTGGGTTAGGGATTTGCAAGTCCATTACTTGCCTTCATTATCAATACCAAACGGTAGTTTAGTGCTTACAAATAGTGTGTTGACAATCTGAGATCCATACGTCATGAATTTGTTGTTTTATGAGAAAAACTAATAACAACATGTTACCAGAATGTTGTCTTTCTGTGAGTTTCAATTTGCTCAAAATGCGAATTGCGGTTACTGTGCACCGTAGCAAGAACGAGCAGAGCGCTCTGATTGGTCAATCGACTATCCCCTGCGCGACCTTTGGCTAACGGCTGATCGGACCATTTTGGAACGGCACGTGCACGTTGACGTCGCGGATTTTTTAAAATTTGCTCCTGAGCAAATGGAAAAAGATGAAGTTTAACCGTCCAGATTTTCACGCCAAAACTCAATATTTACTCCAAATCTCTATGAGAGGTGTTTATTTATATTAATCTTCACATTGGATATGATTTCAGCTGATTTGATTCATAAAGATGTTTTTTGACGTGCAAAAGAATAACCCTATCCTTAAGTGAATATTACAAGTATTCACTGATTTCACTATATCATTCACACAGATTCCGAAAAAGCAGCGGTCCTAAAATGGACCCTTGTGGATCCCCATAAGAAATACGCTGTTCATCCGTAAAAGTGTTATTTGTGTAACAATTAGTGTATTTGCTACGTAATCTCTGAACCAGTGGATATTGGAGTCATGAAAACCTATGAGCATCAATTTATTAAGCAACATATCATGATCCACTGTATCAAACGCCTTTCGTAAGTCTACGAACACTGCAACAGGATAACACTATTTGTCCATTGCTTGGAGCCAGTCACCCGTGACCTTAACAAGAGATGCAAGTATGGAGTGCAGTTACCTAAATTCGGATTATTCATTGGCCAGTACAGAATTAAACTTTAGGTAGGTAGAAAGCTGTTTATTTATAACACGCTCCAAAAGATTGGAGAAAACAGGTAACAAAAATATCGGTCTGTGGTTATTTGGCTGGTTTTTATCGCCCTTTTTTTAAACAGGGGAATTACCTTTGAGACTTTCCACCGAGAAGGTACAACCTTTTCTGTAATTAATCTATTTATTAGATTCATACAAGAAGGCGTAATCTCTTGAGCTGACAGCTTAAGAATGTCAGCTGATATTTCATTAATTTCTGTTGATTTCTTATATTTTCAACTGTTTGATTTCTGTCAAGACTTAATTTTCTGACACAGTTACTAGCTCAAATGTATACTAAACCAAAACCGCGTTATCAAGAGGAAAATTATTTTGGCCATTAGTATAGGGAATTTCTTCAGACAAAGTTTGACTAATTGTTGCGAAGAATGAACTAAAAATATTAGCCAGCTCTTCATCATTTTCACAAAAGGTTGAAGTGACAGCCTTTTATTGGGTAACCAACTTTTCAACGTTTTCAATGCTTATTGCTTAAGAGGCATTACGTTCATAAATCGTCAATTTCAAACAAAATAATGTTTCTTCAATTTTCTTACTTCCCCTGTTATTTTATTTTGTAATTATACAGGTTATATTATGTTCACTAATTAGATGGTAATTATTTTCATGATTTAGTAATACTATTGATTTAATTTGATTTATTTCTACATTTGCAAGCTTCAAAGAAAATACAAGTGACTTATAATGGATTTAATGTGTTACCAAAATTTATATCGATGAAACCTATACAAAAAAGAATGTCATAAGATAATAACATCCACATGAAAACTGTCAACGAGACAAACTTTTCGTGGTAGGAAATGCGGGAAACCATAATGAATTGATGTGGGAAAAATGGCCGGGACATCTAAACAGTAAATGCAAATCTTTGCATCAATAATTCTCAAATGAACCCATGCTGGAAGTAGCACATCGCTTCGGGTTCTTGTAATTAATTTTTAAATAGATCAGGGCTAACCTTCCTCCAGGGGATTCGCGATTTCTCAACAGGTGTTTTTTGAGGTCGAAGAGTCGCATCTATGGGAGAACGTGTACAGCGATTACACGCCCACAACAACAAAAATGAAACGGGTTTCTTGATTGCAGCAGTTGTTTACTTTCCAGAAGATTGATGTTAAGCTATCAGGGTGTTAAATGCAAAGTTTGATGTTAGGGCGAAATACATATTAAACACTGTAGAAATGGAGCTAATTATTCACAGTAGAAAACACCAAAATTAAACACTTCAAATACATCACTAAAAATGACATTAAAATGAATTTGATATGTATATATACAAAAACAAACAAGATTTATTGCCCTATTTTGGAAAAGAAGCAAATGACAGATGACTCAAATTTGACTTATTGGTGTTTTGGCAACAACTCAGTAAAATGAACCTTCATGAAAAATTGGAGAAGAAAATAATAATCATTCATTTAAAGATATTTAAGTCGAAATGGCATGAAAACTGCATTGATGTCAGAGGAAATGACGGTTATGAATATTAATCATATATAAGAAATAATACTTTTGTCACTTGATTCCTTTTTGCTAAAGATGGGTGTGGATGACAGTATATCTATACTGTATGTATTTAAATGATACAAGGGAAACTTCTTTTTTTATCATATGAAAAGAATATACAACCTAGTTATGTTTGGTATTTCCATAAAGCTAAAAGACTATCCATTTAAATGCAATTTATTTCGTTTCATTTGGAAGTGACAAACTTAAGATTCAAAGATTTTTCTGCAATGAGACAAAATCGCGTTTGTACTATTGTACAAGTATGTTACATTATGTAGATTTTGTACATTGGTTAAACCATCTATTGACAGAGAAACCATTAAAGGTATTAGCTAACATTTACCGCAGTTAAAAAAATCTGAGCTACATGATTACCCATGCTACCATTGTCTTTGATAAGGTCTAAAAATGACGCCCTGAAAAAATTGTATTTTAAAATGATTATTTAGTGCTTTAAAAAAGTGAAAATCGTAAGTTGACCGGAGTTACCTGCCCATTTTCTCCCATTGCCTTACTGTGTGTACACCTAGGCTATTTAAACTCGCCCCGAGTTTTAATTGTTTATTCATGCATAACTTGCCATTGGCAGTGTAACTTTCCAAACTTTTTGTTTCTAGGGTGTTTATTTGTCCATATGAACAATCTATGTAGTTCAAATATCAAAATTTGACAATTTTTGGATTGAAGCTCCACAATGTTAGCATATCACTTTAAAAGGCATAAAATGGTCGTGACATGGTTCAATAAACATCACAATCTTATTTCAAGCATTTTAAAGTTATTCTGTCTATAATTTTTTATTCAAAAGTGCAGAAATAACATTAACAAAGGACACGGAATTGTAACTTTTGCACGGTTGAACATGAAAACAGTGTAAATGTTCAGTTAAGGGTACATGGACCCACAGCAGAGGCCTTAGTTTATTCTGTCTTTATTTGTTTATAGGGTTTTAACATAAAGGAACACACAAAAAAACGTATGTTATCTACGATAAATGTTTTGTAAGTTCTTTCATTGTTCTTTCGTATTTTTTTTACAATTATTGTAATAATTTTTATTGCAATGAACACATTCGGTTTCAAAGTGTCAATGCTGATTTTAACCATTAATACATAAAATGGTAAAAACTGCACAAAAGTAATTGTAACCCATGATTTACAAAAGAAAATAATATGAAATCAAGTGCATTGAGAGAGAATGATTATTCCGTGTCAATAAAGTATCAAATACACATACCTTTTGGGAAGATTTTAATTCCTAAAATAAATATTCCCGATTGTTCCATTTTATTTCGATACACGCTGTGTATACGTAAGATCGAAATGCTGTTAATGATCGATGTCATTGGTTTTAAGTACCTATAAATCTTTATATGGAGGTGTTTACTGCGAAACTGATCTAGTGATTGATGGTAACAAAATATTTCCTGACCAGTTCACCTGTCGATTGTCTCTTTAAGGAACAACATATTTATTATGCAACCAGATGACCTCCTTCCGTATACAGCTAAAATATGAAATATTAATGAGTGCATCCACGCTCGTGAATAAAGCTTGACCATATATATATTTTCTGATTCTTGGTGAATCACATGTGTTTATAGTGTGTATAAATGACACATTAATTCTATTTAAATTGGCAGGTGATCGATTATTTACGTTGGCAAATGACTTGCAATTGACAGCATGTACATTCTATCACAACACGATGCGATTTAGAATAAAAATAAATTCGTTCACTCTTAACCACTCTCTATTACTCGTACTTGTAATGTACTAGTGAGTTTGGGGAAGAAAGGGGGGGGGGG
>JZLH01S0447080.1:67029-77850 GCA_001188425.1 Eucidaris tribuloides
AGGAGAGATTGCCAGTATCAAAGGATATTGGAAAAAGATAATAGTAGACCAAGTGTTATTCCGAGAAACAATTAGTCGTGGGGTTTCCCAGGGCCCTCATCAAGAAAGACTCTTCAGACACATTACGCACGTTAGAGAGCTAAGTGCGAGTTAATCGTGTTTGGAGTCTAGGGGGGGGAGCGGAAATGTGTGTTATACTGAAATCAAACCGTCTCTAGATGGGTTAAGGGCTTAAACCAGGTGGAAAAGAACTGACAATGAGGCACTTAAGTTTCACAAATCACCGCCTTTCCGTATTTAATAAGACTTTATTCAAATGTTGATAAGTGATTTACAGTAAACTGGTTATTGCATCTTGAAAGGGTGTGACAAAAATATAACAACGAAACAATAAAGCAAGACTCACCATGTATTAGAAAAAAGAAAAAAAAAAAACATAACCGATTTAGATTTTTTTAATATACGAGTCAACTAAAATTTCTCACACAAAGTGGTAATGATTAGGTAAAAGTAAATTTCAGATAAGAAAGAGTGGGGTCGGGGTGGAATTGTAATATGGATAAATAATAAATAAATAAATAAATTAAATAAATAAATAAATAAATAAATGAAATAATAAATATAAATATATTATATTATATTAGTGTTGCAATTTAAGAACGGTCAGGCGGCCTTTGCACATCAACGAAGAGAGAAATGTGTCATCTGTTGGCTAAGCAGGTGATTGCAGGTGTTACGGACGACAGCGCGACCTGATATTCCGGGTAAATAATGCGCGGCGTGTCTGCAAAGTGTAAAATTCTTCAATACCAGCGTGGCCTATCAAATCCTCGTATATATATATATATATATATATATATATATATATATATATACAGATAGTTGGCAATATGCGGAATGTCATAGTGCTCATGCATTTAAGCAAGAGCCAATTCACAACATGACCTCTAGGCAACTGCTACCAGGTTTTTTCACAGCTTCCGCTGATCGTCAGGCAGAATGACTGAGGTGGTGTACTGCCACGGTGAGGAGGATCGTTTTCGATGCGGTCTCGGTGGTATTCTCTTTGGCGGTTTGGTGTTTACATTTGTAATTTTTCGGTCTCTTTGTTCAGGGAGTTGTGGTGGTGGCGACACGTAATTTCTCCTCGAGGCATTAGGTTACACGGCCGCTGTTCTCATCATGCAATTGAGATTTCTGGAACCTATGTCCCATGACAGTGTGTAGATCTCGTGTCCGCTTTTTTCAAGGTTCGCAGATGTTATCTTCGAAAGCTGTGTTTCCCTTCTGTATTTTTCATGCTTGAATGGATTTTATGTGATTTCTGTATCTTCCTTTGATATTTCCTCCTGTAATGCGAATAATGTTTTTCTTGATTGTCGTGTCTTACGGTCGCTGTGTATACGATGGGTTGTTTCAAGGCATTTCCTCCCAGTGGGCATTTCGCGCTTTTTGTTGCAATTACAGTTTCGGTTTCACTGTTTGGTCTGCGTTTGATTTAGATTGCTTTATTACTCTTGTGGTGGTTCTGATTATGCGAGTTCGACTCGATAATCAAGAAGCCACAAACAAGGAGTAATAAAGTCAATCGGAGAAGCAGCCCGAGACCAAACAGGAACCGAATGTAAATTGCCAACAAAAAGCGAAATGCCCACTGGAGGAAACTGACTCTGAAACAACCATCGTATACAAAGCGACCGTAAGACACGACAATCAAGAAAACATTATTTCGGCATCTACAGGAGAAACATTCAAGAAATACAGAAATCACATAATAAAATCCATCAAGCATGAAAAATACAGTAACGAAACACAGCTTTCGAAGTACATCTGGAACCTGAAAAAAGCGAACACGGACTACACACTGTCATGGGACATAGTTCAGAAATCTAATTTGCATATGAGAACCAGCGGGCAGTGTAACCTATGCCTCGAGGAGAAGTACGTGATCGCCACCAACACAAACTCCCTGAACAAAAGAACCGAAATACTTACCAAATGTAAACACCAAACCCGCCCAAAGAGAAAACCACCAGACCGCATCGAAACGATCCTCCTCACCGTGCAGACACCAACCCTCATCATTCTGCCTGACGATCGCGGAAGACGTGAAACCGGACGGTAGCAGTGCTAGAGGTATGTTTGTATATATATATATATATATATAATTTATATATATATATATAAACATATATACATATATTTATATATATTATGCATTAAGTACACAGTTCTTTGTATAGGCCTATTGTGACAAAATAAACCTCGTTGATGTGTGTCCACTCAATGATCTGTCTTTCTATCCATTTATCTATCTATCTATCTATCTATAACTGGAATACGTTTGTGTTTGCGTGATACACGTAAAATAAAATGGCATACATCTATACATCCTTAGGTAAACAAAATTACCGCAAACTCTCCTAGAAAATGGTGTAAATAAATAAATAGATAAATAAATAAATAAATATATACATAAATAAATAAATAAATAAATAAATAAATAAATAAATAAATAAATAGAAATAAATGAATAAATAGAAATAAATGAATAAATGAAATGAATAAATAAATAAATAAATAGATGAATAGATAAATAGATAAATAAATAAATAAATAGATAAATAAATAAATAAATAAATAAATAAATAAATAAATAAATAAATAAATAAATAAATAAATAAATATAAGAACTACTTCATTAGGCAAGAAAATAGTTCTATTTTGGGCTTTTTAAAGATGACACCTGTGGCGCTTTGTGTGCAATTTTGAATCCATGATACACTTTTGCAGTCTTCAAGGTATTATAAAGTGCTAATTTTTACCAATATTTTTATTCCTATTGAAGGGCATGTATTTGCACCCTTAAAATGGGTGATTATGATTTCATTGAAGTGTGTAATGGGGTATAATGGGGTATAATGGGGTATAATAAGGGCGCAAACATACTAAAATGAAGGTAGTGCTGTTACAGCGTGGGAACTTTTTTTTTTAAAAATATATATGTATATACTTATCTATTTATATGATACATATATATATGTATATATATACAACTTTCATGTATGTATAATACGTTTTGTTACCTCGAAATAAATCGCAGAACGAATTGCAATCCAAATGTATCCTTCAAATATCTGTATGCACTTTTGCAAAATTATTTGTTTTCAATTTACACTGTGTATTATTATTCCTCATACGAAAAACGAAATAACTCAGGTCGGACAATAATATACACAATATTCTGTCAATATATGTATCTTCAAAATAACCCAACAGATTTGATTCGGATGGTTAGATGAATAACTGTGAGTGAATTTTCTGACGGGCTTACTATATAAAGTCGCATCTTTGTCTCTTTTTTACTGACGCAACCTCACATGACATACATATTCGTCGACACAAGTAATAAACTCAATCGGCCGCGTGTTTTGGGTTTTGATGAGATGAGCGGAGCTGAAAATAACTCCATGAGTTCAGTGTATTGGGTGTGATGAGAACGATGACGTTTGAGTACAAAGCTGACTCAATTCGCACATTCATTGTCCTCACCAAAGACTCTCAAAATACATTCTTATAACAGTAGCGCGATCTAATAGCGGCGGGGGGGGGGGGAGTTTAACCCCCCCCCCCCACACACACAACACACACACACCTTTTGGGTACCAGTGACGATGTGACTGTGGTATAGAAAACGCCGTCGGGATTAAAAAAAAAATAACATTGGGAAAGCACTATAAAACCATTAAGCCCAAGTTTATATTTGGGGATTTTTGTTATGTTGAAAGCTTTAATGGCCCCAAAGTCCATAACCCTGCAATAATTCAATTCTGATGTCTTTAGTTTTTATTTTAATTAATTAATAAAAATCTCGGCGGGACCTTCCCAAAAAATTTTTACTTATAGCATCCTAAGGGTTAAAAAAGCTTTAGCGCTTACATGGTTTATCCTGTCATCTGAAAGAGCAGAACTCAGCTTTTCAGATGAGGTATAACTCAGATATATAATAATATATGTACTCATATATTTTTTGTTCTTTTGGTTTTTATTTTTAATTACATTAATGAAAAATGTCCGGGGGGGGGCCTCCCCGACATTTTTTTACTATATTTTCATTATAGCATCTCAAAGGGTTTAAAAGGGGCATAAAGCTTTCACATTAAGCAAAAATCCCCAAAACTAAAGCTTGGGCTTTTAACTTTTCGCATAAAACAATTTCGCGAGGTGTTACGCGCGCAAAATTCGGTAGGGCGCCGAAAATTTATGATTTTTGTTTTTTGCTTTTTTCGCACTCCAATTCCAAACGTGATCGACGGCGACCACCGGGATCAACCCACCCCTCCCCCTTAGGCAAAAAGCTATAGATCCTTCCCTGTTGATATAACGTATATCCATTCAAAGTATATCTTGTGTATCTTGTCTCATATAGTTGCTTTGTACCATGCTCTGCCACTTTTAAGTTGTATCAAAAAACTAGACTGTCCATCACTAATTTCATTTCGATAAAAAGAATATTTCTTAAAGCACAACTGTATTAGAGAATAAGAGGAACCAAGCCAGACAACGAAAATACACTTCTCTCAAGTTTGCAAAGATAACACGACGACGCGACGACCGATGCGATGATGATGAGAGAATGATGATGACGACAATTGCATTGATAACAATTAAAACTCTGGACCGACAACGTCGCCCCGTTGAAGCGTGTGACATAATGTTACCGAGCGGACAGTTTTTAGAGCAAGTATTTCACAGCTTAGAACTCATACTTTGTAACTTTTGGAATACATTCTGTCTTTGTCGAACATTAGTAATTCAGAAGCTATAACGTGTCCCCGAGCTTAAACAGCATCAAATTTCCTTTTACTTCTGCAGCCCATTTGTCAATACATGTTTTTTTTCAGTTATTCAAACAAAAACGTAGAGTGACTATCAATACTAGCTGGAAAACTGAGAGAGCGCCTCTTTCCGATCTGTACACTCTGAGTAAAGATTCATTCGTGCCGTGTATTCGTATGATGAGGAAATTGGCCCCTTGCTCCAAGTTATAGACTTCGCAAGCTATTCAGGACATGATATGCTTAAACATTGTTATCTTTTTAGCACATGTGTGCAAACCCTGCTGGAAAGAACGCAATGTGAACACAATGTGAAACACAGTGTAGAACACATTTGTGAACACAAGTGTGAAATCTCTTCACAGTGTTACGCTTGGAGGTTTAACATTCGTGATCATGCGAATTCACAGTGTGGAACAGAACATCACCTATGAAACACTCTGTGAAAAACCCTCAACCACAGTGTGAAATCATTCTTCAAAGTTTTCACACTGTTAAATTTTCCGGAGCGTTTTTTATACTATTCGACTAATGTGATCACACTGTGGACACCACTTTCCTACTCAGCCAGGGAATGAAATAGAATGAATGAATAATGAATGAATTGAAAGAAATGAAGCGAATCAATCAATCAGTCAAATAAATAAAGTACATTAATGTAATAAAGACAATAAATAAATAAATAAATAAACTGAAGTAAATAATAAATAACATAAATGAAAAATAAGAAATAAAATAAATAAATAAATAAATAAATAATAATAATAAATGATATAATTTGAAGATAGTCTCATGGAAGTGACCTACCTCAAGTTGAGTTGGGCTCGTATCAATCGTCATCTTTCATTGGTCATTGTATGGATATTCTATCTCCACGTTCCTCATCTCACCAGAGTCAGACAATCTGATACAGGGTTAAGCGTCCGACGGTGGGGAATCCACTGGCTAGGAGTGAGCGCCTAGAATTTCCACATATTTGGTGTAGATTTCGGCGCGAAACGATACGAGGTTTAATCCATTATTCGTGTCAAGAATCGAGTCTCGCGCTGCCCACGTCCGTCCCTCAAGCGTGTGCGTGATTTTGTATGGCAATATAAGCTTGTTATCTGGTTCAAAATAACAAATGCAGTGCATAGTTGTGTCAGGTTATCTTTCAGTAGATGTAGGTCTACCTAGTTATGTGCGACAAAGACAACGCGTCGGCCAAAGATCATTTATTTCGTCTGAATCAGATGCACCTTGTGTTGGATGTGAGTGTTTGCTGTCTCCCACGACGCTCCAAGCCCAATTTGGTCTGGCAAACACGATTTGACAGTTCTTGCGTTAACGCCATTGGCAGTTCGCTTTACCTCGCTCGCGATATACGTTTGGCTTGTACCTCATGCGAGTTTTCGACCCGACCCAACGTGCGGGCCGCATTCAAAATGAACGACGTGCCTTCGAGCCTACTAGGTATATTGGGCCCAAAAAAAAAAATGCTCGCTGCTCACTGATTCCTTCTCGAGTTTTGTTTCATCTTTGTAGGTTTAACCGCACTGCGTTCAGCAGACGGTTTGCCTATGCTGGTGTAACGCACGTGTGCATCCCAACAAAGTATATGAGATTGACTGCATGCACAGGGTTTTGTACTTTATAAAGGAGCCTCGTCCCTTACTCAGAGGCGCAGAAAGAATGATGAATTCTTGATACATAACACAAATATTAAAAATATATCGGCTTCTTCAATCAACGGTCATTTCTAATTAATCTTCCTCCACGACCATTTTTTTACGTAATAAAAATCGTCCATTTGGTCTTTGCGGCAAACCAATGAAAGCAGATGCCAATAAAATCTGGATACAGCACTTGATATATAGGGCGCAATGAAAGGGCAGAAATAACTAACGTCTGATGAAATTTGTCATTTTCACATGAAGTAAAATTTATATAGTAACGATAAAACAAACTGGAAACAGCCACGCATATCTCTTACCTTCTGAAGGAGTCACCGGTTTGATACAGGTCTTTACACTGTCAATTGATTAGGCAACATCAACAATAAAGGTTACCACTTATGGCAAATGCAAAGCAGTTGTACAGGTTCAATTTCTTGTTGAATCAATTCTTTTCGAAGTTATGAATGATTGGCAGTTCAAGCATTTAATCTTATTATATCTGGAGGTAGTTACTCTCTAAAAGATCATGAACAGGGCGAGTACAGCAAAATTGTGCAAAAATACATTAATTCTCTCTAACAAATCTTTTATTTAATGTCAATGTTACTGAATGTGTATCATGGAGTATGGTGTCATGTTTATTGAATCAGTAACTGCAGAATTAAAGTAAATGTTTGAAATTATAGAAACAATTTGAGAACACCTCCAATCAAGCCATTTCTAATGAATTTTGGACCAAACTTAATGCGCTTATATTGTCCCAAAGATCAACAAACTAAAAAATCCCGCCCAAAAGGTTATGCTTCCAAAACATTGCTGCCACGCCTTATTCAGTACTTCTTTACCACGATTTACTGAAGAGGGTTTATGCACGCATACACGGTGTGCACTAGGTACCTTAAGGGGGAGGGGGCAGACTGCCCCTGAACAAGGTAACCCCGCTTGGAACGCTCCGATCTTTGGAGTGAAACATTTTCGTTCCCACCCCCCCCCACCGGCTTGAGGCGACTTTTCCGCGGTTGGCGTGACCGGAAAAGAGATGGACCTCCTGATTTGACTGAAATTTTTTCGTACACACCCCCTCCTCCTTCCCCCCCTCCCCCCCCCTGAGCTGAGCGAGTTTTTTGGCGCTGGAATCTGTCGGGGAAAAAATACGCTACTGACGGTGTGTGGCACAGTCTTTTGAATTTCCAGATAAGTATATTTTTGAAACTTGATCCAGCCATTTAAATTCCAAAGCTAGATTTCCCTTCTGTTGAGCGATGTTGTAGAACATGACTGTAAACAGGCTTAAAATTCATCGACCATTTAAACGGTGAGTGTTTTTTACATTGCTGAAAATGGGTATCTTTTTCTTAGCAAGTATAATGGCGAATTGCCAGATTTAATACTGTTTCATGTAATGTTTACCGTGCACAATGGGCTTGTAGACCGAGATTCTAAGATAGATCATTGTATAATATAACGGTTTCAATTTTCAAACGAAAATGCTTTTATTAAACATACAATGTTAATAATTTAAGAAGTACACGATGATTCGTCGTATAAGATATGAAGTTCTTAAAGAGCATTAACAATAACATAAAATGTTAACATACGGTGTTTTTAACACGGGTTTTAAGAATGACACAATGGATCGAGTCCCAATTGACAGCTGGGGGCTGCATTTATTCTCCTAACGTGCAATGACTAATTGATAACACATGATCAATACCTGACGATATTTCGCCGTGCCGATATATCGGCAGCCAATTAAAAAAAGTCCGTACTGCGTCTAATAGTCGTAAGGTAGACTAGAACTTGGTCATAGCTAGCTTTGCGGGCGCGTGCGTTATCACTTGGCACTGGCCAAACCTCGTGGGCACTGTCTCTGACCTAACACACTCAAACCAGACAGCAGTGCAATCAATTGCATATTAATATACAATGTTAACAATTTTACAATTTGACAATGTACAGGATGAATCGTCTATACAAGATATGAAATTTCTAAAAAGCAAAATTAGAATAGATCTGGCAATTTATTATATAACACAAATTGCCATAAAAATAAATAACAATAAAACTAATTAGATAAAACAAAATAAAATTGACATGAATAAAAAAAAGATAGGATGAACAATATGTTTTATCTGATACTACTACCAACTTATGAGAATGCTTGCGGGGCAAAGACTTATTCACAAAACCAGTCCTTGCTTTGAAGAGCATTACGCTTTCCTTACATTGTCGTTTACTTGTACAATGTCAAACGTCAACATAATATGATTTAAAATAATTTATATAGATGTGCTGTAGTGTTTTATAGCCTGGAACCACATTGTTTGATCTCAATAATCGTAGACGTCATCTCTGAGAGGTTTGTTTTAAATAAATGGAAAATGGTTTGAAAAATTCCATGACAAGTCGCCGCCGGAGCCATCAGCATATCCAGGTGGAGTGAAGAGAGTAGCATTAGCAAGGCGGCGTAAAATCCTTTCCCATGGACCGGGGGATGATCGCCATCATGCGTGGAGATTACCGTGCAAACACACGGCAACGCAGCCGTCACACACACACACAGGCTTTACACACACACATCACACACACACACACACACACACCACACACACACACACACACCACACACCACACATGCACACACACGGCACGCATACTCGCGCGCACGGAGCACACGCACAATAAATCACACGACACATTGAAGCATAGAAATACCATCCACACACACACAAATACACATACACACGATACACATACACATCACACATACAGCACACAGACCAGACACAGACATCACTTCTTCTTTAGTGATAATCAATTGTGAAAATTTTTGGAAACAAACAGTACCGAGTTAGACGAACACCCCTTAAGGATAATTTTAAATTGCCAAGTAAATGAGGAGAATGTTTCTCAATTACATCGAATATGGTTATGTATACTTTATTTTTGACGACATCTGAAATAAAAATGGTTTATTATTAAAAACATTTTTCTTGAATAAGTTTGTGGATGTTGTACAGGCCATCCCCGCGCGGCCCTCAAAGCGGGGAACTTAATTTCCCCACCCCCCGGGATTACGTCCTGCCATCGATGGGAAAATGAAAATAGAACACGTAAAGTAGCTTGGTTCCTCTAGCATCAGGAGCATCATTTGATAGAAACCTAAAAGGTACCATACTTGTGCCTTTGTTTATGATAGCTGTCTTTTATATTCTCCCGACGCCCGACGTACTAGTTTATGCAATAAAAACAGTCATTATAACCACAGTCAATAATCAATTGAAAACAATTCAATCAGGCAAAAAAGCTCGGCGAAACGGTCGTCCGCCTTGTAAAATGTATTATTAGTTTGAATGAATATCTAAACAATTATGCATTCAACAAGCGAACCCTTTTATTTATCATGGAATGAATTTTCCAAACCATTAATTTATTGACTATATACTTTTTGTAGCTTTCATTAAGCTCCGTGCGTTTTTGCACTTAAGCTGATGAATTGTGAACATACATAATGTATTATAATAATGTTGGTGGCATGTGATTGATATGGAAGGTCGTTTCAGGCGAAGAGAATGGATATCTCATATCAAGGTTGTCGTTAAAGTCATTATTTTAAGCAGAGTGTGGTGTTCATTAATAATGTTTATTTGTTATAGTCGAAGTTGAATGATTGTGGAATGGACAAGATAAACAAACCTAGAATACCCAAATGTTAAGAAGTACCGTAGGCAGATTGGTAGATTATAATAGGAATGCATGCAGGTCAGGTGGAATTCCCTTATTGTAACACAAAAGTTTTATGTGGAAAGGAGAATTTTTACTTTTTTAAAAAACACAAAAATCGTTTTGGAGTAAGCATTTTTAAGGGCTATATTTAGAACTCATCAGGTCAGCTAAACAGGACAAGATAACAACTGATGATGATGATGATGAGATGATGTTGATAATAATTAATATAATGATAATAATAATAATAATAATAATAATAATGATGATGATGAGATGATGATGAGATGATGATATGATAATAATAAAATAAAATATAATGATAATGGTAATAATAATAATGATAATTAATAATAATAATAATAATAATAATAAATGGTAAATAATAAACAGATAATAAAATAATAATAATAATAATAATTAATAATAATAAATAATAAATAATAATAATAATAATAATAATAACAATGAAAATAATAATGATAACAAGAAATAATATTTTTTATTTACCAGGGTAGCCTATTCAGTCCATATATTGTTCTCCCTCACGGGGCCTGCATAACATAAATGTTATTATTACCTCTCTGTTCTAGAAATCAAGT
>JZLH01S0447080.1:77875-118037 GCA_001188425.1 Eucidaris tribuloides
CGTCCTCCACTTCAACCTGTATATGTTATATATATATATATATAGCTTCATACCTCATTTTTCTCCTGACTCACGACCGACGGTTTCACGCTTCGACGTTCTTCAGGTGAGTGATGGCTCGGTGGTTATCCTGCACGGAACGATGGGGTTCTGTCACGGTCTGGTGGTCTTGGATTCTGATGTTTGCATTCAGAGATTATCTCGGAGCACTTTTCTGCTGTTAGTTGATATCTCCGTTCTTCGTATATATACCCTCCCTACTCAAAAGTATTGCAACATACACTATAACGCATGCGTTTTAAGTTGAAGGGGTCTTTCTATAATGATGCCCTAAGAAAGTTTATAATTGGAAAATAACAAATTCTTTGAAAAGAAGTCAATGAACAATTGTTTTTCTTTCTTTCTCCATGGTGGAGAGATTATCAAATGCAGGCGCACCCATGGCAGAGGGGCTGGAACACAAAATTTGATTTTTTTTTCGCCTCCCTCGAGGGGTGGGTGTTAATTCACACAAGCATCGTAATTCGATTTCATATTTCCCATAAAATGCTTGGAAAGACTTTCCAACAAAACAAAAAATGCGCATTGTGTTTCCTGAACACGGTCTCAGAAAGAAGACACCACGCCGCAAAGACGAAAGCGCCTCCTATCTTCATAAGATAGTGATAAGGACATTATATCAAAAATGTCGCATTACAGCAAATTTTAGGATGTTTGCAATAATAAACCGCCTTTAGAATTGAGAAAGAATAAGAAATTACAATTGAGGAGGTCTTTTTCTGAAATATTGGGTGTATTCTCCTGATCACTATCTTATGAAGATAGGAGGCGCTTTCGTCTTTGCGGCGTGGTGTCTTCTTTTTGAGACCGTGTCAAAGGAACACAATGACATTTTTTGTTTGTTGGAAGTCTTTCCAAGCCTACCAAACCATTTTACGGGAAATATGAAACCGAATTACGATACTAGTGTGAATTAACACCCCACCCCTACAGGGAGGCGAAAAAAAGGTCAAATTTATGTTCCAGCCCCTCTGCCGTGGGTGGGCCTGCATTTGATAATCTTTCCGCCATGGAGAAGGAAAGAAAAACAATTGTTCATTGATTTCTTTTCAAATAATTTGTTATTTTCCAATTATAAACTTCATCAGGACATCATTATAGAAAGGCCCCTTCAACCTAAAATGCATGCGTTATAGTGTATGTTGCAATACTTTTGAGTAGGGAGGGTATATATATATATGTGTGCGTGTGTGTGTGTGTGTGTGTGTGTGTGTGTGTGTGTGTGTGTGTGTGTGTGTGTGTGTAGTGTGTGTGTGTGTGTGTGTATGTGCGTATGACGGATGGATATCCCATATTCAGTTTTGTCAACACTACAATACTGTTCTTCCATGAGTTCCATATAATTATACATATTACAATAACAAGCACATAATATAATGCAATGGATTGTTATTCGGAATGCCGGACTTTCTTATTTTTAGGCTACAGAGAGTCCAAAATGCATGTGCAATGTAGAGTGTGCTTTAAATACGCTAGCATCCAGTCCTGCTGCCATAAGCGTAGACTTTGTCCACCGTGATATAGTTTGTGCTGACACTCTTTCAATAGGTTTTTGTTGCTGATGAACAAATACTTTTCATCACCTCTCAAATACTGTGTAACACTTATATACCGTCGTAAATATGTTACCACACAAAGTCTGCGATCCGAGGTTAGGCTGGCAATTCCAGTCTATTGTCTGTTGTGTTTCAACAATTGATCAACAATTAATAAACACAGCTCCATCCGAATTAAACTGCAGGTTATCCAAATGAAGAAGATTCAATGATTGCACTCTCTGCGCTGAAAACGAGAGCAAGAAGTTTTCACTAATTTCTGTGCTAATGTCTGAAGGTTTAGCGATCTCGCTGGAGAAAGATTACGCAGATAATTAATAACCAATTGTACATCCCAGATTTCTTTATATCTAGGCATGGGAGGTCTCAAAATTGAATACCCCTCGCATAAACTTATTAATGAGAGGGTGCGTTCCTGTCGTATGTGTTCCATCTCCGATTACCAAAAAGGTAGCCAAGGCGCTCCTAATCGTGTTGAGAGCGGTATAACTAAGCTTTCCTTCATGAAACAATTTTGTCATGAACTCTAGCACTGCGTTCACTTCTACCTGTAGATAATTTAGATGTTTGTCTTCACAATATGTTTTCCACTGATTAATGTAAGTTATATACTTGCCTTTTTTGTGCCAGTCCTCCATGCTGCTGCCATAATGTCCACGGTTTCCCTTGCCAGGCCTTTGATCTCGAAAGGTCTCCGCAGACTCTGCAAGATATAAGGTCAATAAGATCATGTTAGGGATGTGGCGACTGAGAAACTGGCTGCACCAGTAACTTTTCGTGTCTACTAAGTTTGAATGGTTTTCCAATCATAATTTTGTGTAGCATTAGGAACCATGATTGTGTTGGCCAGTGTGGTGCCACCATAATGCCCTTAGCCTTGTCTTAAATTATTTTTTTGGATACATTTCCCTACTAGGCAGAGAGGTGGAAATGCAGAAAACTTCCATTTTCCCCAATCCATTGTGAATGCATCTGTTTCTATAGCATTGGGGTCTGGTTCCAAGATACATACCTTGGTACTTGATAATTGAGACGTGATGCAAACAAGTCAATCTATGGCTTGCCAAATTTGTCTGTTATGGTATTGAATTCTGCTTTATTCAACATCCATTCAATTTTGTCATTAAATGTACGTGACATTGTGTCTGCTACAGTGTTTTTAACACCTGGTAGGTGAGCAGCTGTAAGCCAAATATTTCTGTGGTTGCACCAGTCCCAAATAGACTTAGCAATCATATTGCATGATGGTGATTTTGTCCCGCCAAAATGGTTTATGTACGTTGTCCTGGTGATATTGTTCATTCTAAGCAAAACATGTACATTTGTCTGATCTGCACAAAGTGCTTTTAATCCAAGGCTGGCAGCAAGGAGTTCTAGATAATTAATGCCAAATTCTGCACCTTTTTTCAATTCATCTTCACTCCATCTGCCACCTGCACTCCGGGTGAAATCTGTAGCTCCCCATCCTTTCCCACTTGCATCAGTTCTCAACTCTATTGATATTTTAGGTTTTGTCAAACGATACTTTGCTGACATTAGGTTTGGCCTCCACCACCCCAGTTCCACATTGGCATCATATGTCGGACATATAGGTCTGTCAAAGTGGCCTTTGTTCTGTTTGAGAGCCTTCATCTTACAATTCTCAATTTCTCGGTAATGCAATGGGCCCTGTTCAACTGCTGGGAATGTTGCAATGAGCTTTGCTATTACTTTGGCCACTTGCCGTATTGATGGCTTTTGTGTATTTTGCAACTGTGTGCAAGTTTGCAAAATATCCTCAATTTTGATTGTAGGTAGCTTACCGTCATGTCAACTGAGTTAATTATGAAACCCAACATGCCCAAGTACATTATTTCTGCGGTGAGCTGTAGTACTGACTTTTGTGGATGAATTATAAATCCCAACTTTTCCGGGCAATTTTGGTGGCACCGACTGCCTCAAAGGCTTCCTTTAATGTGCGTCCAATGATCAATGAATCATCTATAAAGCCATGCACAATATGGCCTTGTGTTCTCAATGTGGCAAATACCGGTTTCATAACCTTTGTGAACAACCGGGTGCTGGGCTAAGTCCATTTTGCAATACTTTAAATTGCCATAGTTCACCATTCCACTTAAATTTTAGAAATCTGCCCGAATTTACATGTATGGGTATGGAATAGTATGCACCACGCAGGTCAATTGAGGCCATGTAACAGCCAGGTATTTTAAGTTGAGTTGCCGCTTGAAAATTATCCATTTTGAAATGATTGTACTGTAAATTTTCATTCAAATCTGACGAATTCAGAATGATTTGACAACCTCCTGTTTTCTTGGGGCGTGTGAATATGTCTGATATAAACTCAGTCTGTTCATGAGTTGTTTTTTCTATCACTCCTTTTCTCAAAAGTGATTCAATTTCATTCTGAATGGCCTCAGTTTCAGCCTGATTTCGTTTATATGGAAAAACTGTTGTTTGTTTCTTGGTAGGAAAACATTCTGGCTTGAATTCTAATTTGTAGCCGTCAATCGCTTCCATTATGAATGGATCTGATGCAATTTCCTTCCAATTTTTCTTAAATAGTCTCAATCGACCTGCCACATTGTCATTATCACCAGAACATATATCAACGGAAAACTGTATTGCACCCACCTTATATGAGCGAGTTAAACTGTTCGTTGTGGAGTTCTTTCTTCCCATTATGTGCCCTATCTGCTGTGGCGCTTTGTGGGCTGTGAGGTGTGTTCCGCGTGTGTGATGTGTTGTGTAGTGTGTGGGGGGGGGGGTGGTAAGACCTGCTTCACTGCACTGCGGTGTCGCTGGCCTAAGAAAGGCTCTGTTGTGCAGGAGTCATCTCTGTGTCACTGGTAGCAGCCCGCATGTTGCCAGGCGTTGGGTATGTTGTATGATTTATCAAGATGGCACATTTTTGGCCCTCTGACCACCCCTGCCGCTGCTTTCTGCTCTTCTTGCAGGTATTTGACCTGCTTGCCCAGGTCGTCCCCAAACAGATTCTTTGATGAACCAACTGTAGTTGCCTTGCACAGATATGAATACCGTGGGTTTATATCCAGCCTGATGCTGTCCTTCCTCAAGCACGTTAACTCGAAATTTACGTTGCATAACATACCTAAAGCGTCTTGTTGCGTGTCTGTCAGTATGTGCCCGTCCACTGACCGGGCAAAAGCTCGGCCGTCACATGGTAAAAGGGTGTATCTGCAAATTTTGACTTTTTCAGGTTTTTGCATGGGGGGTTAGAGGGCGGCCTTTTCATTCATCTTGGTCTAGTAATTGCGGGACTTCTTTTTAAGATAGGAGGGGCTATCTACAGCACTTTTTTCAAACATATCCTATCATTTCATGGCAAAAGGGTGTATCTTATAAATACACCCCAAGCCAGCCGCAGCAGAGCTCAATGTTTTTCGGTAAAAAGATGTATCTGCTAGATACACCTTCTGCCAACAAAATGACTGAGCGCAGCCAGCTTCCTGAAATATGGCAAAAGGGTGTATCTGCAACATACGTCTTATTACACGCCGCGAAAGTCAAACACCAATTTATGGCAAAAGGATGTATCTGTAACATACGTCTTTCCCCGCAAATTGTTGACGCGAAAGTTAGAGACTAGTGAAATGCAAAAGGGTGTATGTGCAAAATATATCCTTTAACCAAGTTTTTGCATGTCTTAGTTCTGAAAACGGTTTGGCGTATGTTATAGATACCGCTTTTTGCCAACATATAATGTGTGCATGCGCTTAAAACGCGCGTGCGCGTGAATCATCTGAAATTCTGAAAACTCTTCCCGGAATCCAGGAAATTCCGAGAAGTTTTGCGATTTTCCAGGATAATTCCAGGAATTGAGTAATTCCGGGAAGTTTTCCGGGAAGTTATCATTTCTGGGAAGTTTTCCGGGATATTCTATGATCTGGGGAAAAAAATCTTTTAAAAAAAGAAAATGGGGGGGGGGGAATTAGGGCTAAGGATCGCGTCGGCCGTTGATTGCCTCCTTTGGCTCCGTAGCCTTTCACCCTATCCCAGTGCGGAAAGCGCACGCACATGCGTTATGCGTATTATGCAACGCCACAGTACAAATGGGATATTACAGATACACAGTCAGTAGGCATTCACGATTATTATGGATGGCTGATAACTGAAGACTTATAGACGAGGATGCCACTCGTAGGGGAAACCCCCTACCGTAGGGGATTTTGGCCAACCGTAGGTTGTAGGGGATACCTATGGGGGAAATGACCTTCCATAGGGGAAACATAGGGGTTTTTGATGATTTGTAGGGGATGTAGGGGGTTTTGACAATTTTCAGAAATATTCTTAAATTCTCAAAGGATTTCCGACTATATTCGTCCATTTTGTCCATCTCCTGCGAAGAAATCGTGATCATTATTTTGCATTTACTAAGGTTTTTTTTTTAGGGGAAAACATACCTTTGTGGGGAAAATGCGATTTTTGTATAGGAAAACATGGGTTCGTTGGAGAAAATTGGGTTAATGAGGCGTAAGGGAAAAGTGGTGTGCGTAGGGGAAAATACGCATGCGGCGTAGGGGGAAATCAAAATTTTGAGTGGCAGCCCTGCTTATAGATACGTATGTACTGCATGGACATGTGTAACGTGTGTTGTTGAGGATTTGTACTGGCAGTTGCACTATATATTTCATCTTTTTTGCGTATAGAAGAGAAACATAAGACTGGAGCCCATTTGTAAAATTCCAGGATATTTTGTAAAATTCCAGGAACTTTCAGAGTAAATTCCAGGAAGTTTCGTTTTGAAAAGTGGAAGCTGTCACTGCCGCCATCATGCCGCGGAGTTTATCTTCGTCTATTGTTAAAACATTTCGGTTGCAAACCATTGCCGGATGCAGCGAGAGAGGAACTCCTAGCGCTAATTATTTAAAAGGTAAGTTTTACCAACTGTTACTATGAGGGTCTAGATAAACTATGTAAACTGTGTTGTGAACTAAAGTCTTACGTATACTACGCATTGGGCCTGGCAGATGTGTAAGTAATGTTAGCTTACTGTTTACGTGACGAAGCGTCAACAACAACCCCAGCCTACAATGAACAACGACCTGCCGGTACGGTACGTTCACGTACACTCGTTGGATTATTCTTTAGCAATTTGAGTTTTATGTGGGACAGGTGATTCGTCACAAATCTAATGTTACCAAAAATTGCCAATGCAATATTTTTATCTTGACTTATCTTGGCTGTTTCACAACAGGCTTGCAATTTCACGGCAAATTTCATCCAGTCTAACATTATAGATTTTGAACTGAGCCAATTGGCAAACGCATCGCAAAAATGTGCACTCGATGCACAAAGTTAGTGCAAGCTGAGTGCAAGGATTGCCGGGAGGCGTGATGAACAATATTCCACAGTGTGTCAACCATGAAACGTTGATCGTTAACTTCGCACAGCCATTGGTTCGCATGCCGCTTTTCGCATCGCTGACATGTAACGTTAAATGAAAAATGACAACAATGTCACAATTGAAGGCTTATTTCATGGTGCATTTTCATTTTCTGTTTTATCTGAGGGACCTAAATCAAACCTGGGCTGCTGGACACCGCCTGGCCATGGACAGAGCTGAGAACTACTTGTTGCAGCTAGCTCTACGACGTGCCAGTAAGTAGATTTAGATCTCTTCTGATTCTAAGTTGATTTTTTTTTCTTAACGGGATGCTTATAACTGTTACATTTAATAAATTATTTGATAAAACTAATTTAGATTTGTTCAAATCTAGACCCTATTCAAAACCAGAATCAACGAAACAACAGAAACGATAAATCATCTACCTTCTTTTTTTTCGTGGCAGATTTGATTTTTTTTTTCAAATTGATAGTGTCCACGGGACTTCAACACTGAATTTAGAAATCCATTACTTTAATTATAGTGATTTATTCGTTCATTAACACTCACCAAAATACATCTTATAATTTCAGTGAGCTTAGTTATTTACACAAAACTCTTGTATGCCGAGGTTAAAATTGAAGTGTGTAGAATAAGAAGTGCTGAAGTCACATAATACTACTGAGATACAAAGGCTCAAAGTGTTCAAATTTGTCTACAGATCACAATTATTTAAGTTGTACATCCAAACGTTGTGAAGTTAATTGACACAAGAAAAGATGAATGAAGGACAAAAACCATCATTGTCACACTTGCTGATTTCCAATAATCAATAATCAATATTGCGGACTTAAGTACTTCTTATTCAAAAAATCATGGACTTCAGTACTTCTTTTCCAAAAATCATGGACTTTAGTACTTCTTCTACGAAAAATGACATGACAAGAGACAAAAAGGTGTTAAAATGTTGAATAAAACTGTTTTATTGCCCAAACGCTAATGTAAAGTTGAATTCATTATTAAAACTAATCGAAAACAAACATTTGTGCACACTAGTAAACATAAATACTGGTCATTGTTACAACATTGTTATCATATCAAACTGGATTCAGCCAACTCAAAATGATAGTGTAAAACATACTGGGCACAAATACAGCAGTTGCATTCAACTTCCTTCCTGCCTTATTGTAGATTTTTACAAAAATATGTCATCATCACAAACACCACCGTACCACTACCTTCCCGCCCACCTGCCACCCACTTTTGTGATGCAACCACCTTTCTACCCTCTCCGGATCCACCACCACTGTTCATACCCCAAGCCATCCCACCTGGCCTAAATCAACATGCCTGACATTTCAAATCATTGTCACCATAAGCATGCCGTCATCACCACCACTACCTTTTACCACCCACATGCCAAACACCAACCCAGCGCACCCTCCCATCCAGTAAATCCCCCACCCATGGCACCCTCCCACCCAGCACACCCTCCCACCCAGCACATCCTCCCACCAAGCACATCCTCCCACCCAGCGCACTCTCCCACATAGCACATCCTCACACCCAGCACATCCTCCCACCCATGGCACCCTTCCACCCAGCACACCCTCCCACCCATGGCACCCTCCCACCCAGCACATCCTTCCACTCATGGCATCCTCCCACCCAACACATCCTCCCACCCAGCACATCCTCCCACCTATGGCACCCTCCCATCGAGTGCACTCTCCCACCCAGTGTACCCTCCCACCCAGCACATCCACCCACCCAGCACAGTTTCAGTGTGTGTTCACTTGATGCTGTTTGTGCATTGCATCCTGTGTGCACCAGAGCGCATCATGTGACTATTTTTGTGCAGCTGTTCAGCTGTTCTGGACTTCATTACTTCTTCAACAACAATGGTGGACTTCAGTACTTCTTTGATGAAAAATCCCCATTCTTATGAAAATGAAGGTGTCATGTTTAGGGTATTTGGACTTGGTTTTTTTTTTGGAAACTGATACTTGGATATGGTTTTACTTGGTATGGAAATAAATTTAACTCATTTTTGTCAAAATGTGACTTAAGTACTTCTTATTCTACACTCTTCAATTATGCTTAAAAAAAATCACCCGTTTGTATTATTTTGGATAGGTACACGGAACTTTGAATTTTTGTCTCATTCGCCAGAAACCCCTACGTTTTTTCTTCCACTCATCGTAGAGTGTTGTAAACATGGATTCTCCATTACCTGTGATAATGTGTTTAATAGTGGAACTGTTTCGAGTAATTTATCAACCAATTTTGTATCGAGAACGGGTATGTGCACACTAATAATTTGCATTAATTCTTACTTTTCTACTTTACCAGATTTCATGTACTCTATGGTAGCAATGCCTGACCATTTACGGGACTAGATGACCATCATATAGTTCGTGAAGAGGATGCGTCTTTTAGTTCAATTGCAGTGATATCGACACTTTCCATACCTTGGAATCATCTACAGAATATGTATGGATTGCTGGGATCCCGGGACAGCGGCTAGAATAGGATAAGTTCTCATGTGGACAGGAAGAATGTTGTCAGACTTTTTTTTCTCTTGAAACAAGGACGCTTCCACTCAACGCATATTGAGATATGATGATGTCAGTGGAGAAGAACATGGTTTTATGATGAAGATGTTGATGACGACATTGGTGAAATGATGCTCAAAATATGTATGCATAAGGTATATTGCAAGAACTGCTACGATGTTGATGAAAACATAAGAAAAAGCACTGCACCATCCGTGTCACACTACCTAACTGCAACAAAGTCTCAGGAGGCAGAAAATGTAGAAGGAACCAAACGCCAAGTTTTCTAAGGTACATTTATAATGGAAGATAATCGTAATGGGGTATAGAATCTGAAATAAAAGTTGACATTTTCAAATCCTATTGATGAAGTCTTGAAATCATCTCGATCTTCTTCATCCTTCATTTGCATCCTCTTTTTCTACTTCTTCTTCTTCTTCTTCTCCCCTCCTTCTCCTCCTCCTTCTCGTCTTAATGCACAATTCGCTTCATTTTAGTACATTTCAGTAGTATTGCCGCTGTAGATTTTTCCAAGTTAATGATAAATAGATAGGAAAACGCAAGAGAATGTTAAAACAGTAACAAAAAAGTGTGTAATTCCAACATTTGGCAAGGAATGAGGATTTTGTAGAAATCTGTTCCCCTGATTTGATAAATTTTCAATTGGAATTTTCTCTCTTACTGTAGAGTAAGTCCCAAAAATTTGAAATGCAAGTTTTAAATATCTTATGAAATATGTTGACAGTTTTGCAAATAATGGTCATCATTTAGATGTATACAATAATATAATTAGGACTTATGGACCAGAGAATGGAACACCTGGCCCACATTTCACAAACAATCTGCAAAACTCCGGTAAGCGTAAGTTTACAATCCATTCTATCATGTAAGAAAATAAGAAACATTTTCTTAATAACCATCAGTTTTGCAATTCTTTGTTTTTCTGATCAAGATCTTATTCAATACATGCACTCTGGTTCATAATCAAAGTGCTACACTATGGCTTTAATTGTGTCAAGTAGAAGAACGATATATCATTTTTTTTTCATTTACTGTATTGACTGTATTCACATCTGATCTGTTAGTCTGTGCCGAACTGCCCTCAAACACAGAAACGATGGTTAAATGTGATAAAGATTGTTTTAAAATTTTATTTGGTGATTTGTGCGAATGCCATATTATGAAAATAAAGCGTTTAAAGACTTGGTTAATGGAAATAATGCAATAAAGTGTTACTCGTGTATAAATTTGTGCATGGTATAGCATGATTGCATGTGTGTGTGTGTGTGTGTGTGTGTGTGTGTGTGTGTGTGTGTGTGTGTGTGTATGGGTATGTGTGTGTTTGAGTGTGTATGTGTGTGTGCGTGAATGTGTGTAAATGTGTGTGTGTGTGTGTGTGTGTGTGTGTATGGGTATGTGTGTGTTTGAGTGTGTATGTGTGTGTGCGTGAATGTGTGTAAATGTGTTTGTGTATTGGTCTGTTTGTATGTATATGTATATGTGTGTCTGTTTGTGTTTGTTTGTGTATGTGTATGTGTGTGTGTGTGTGTGTGTGTGTGTGTGTGTGTGTGTGTGTGTGTGTGTGTGTGTGTGTGCGACGGTCGTACTGCGAGCTGTACTACGTGATTCTTGTGCTACAATTGAATTTGCCTTGAACCAAAGACTATCTCAGATCTTGTGCTAAATTTAGCTCTTTAAAAGAGTGGATATTTGCCCTCTCAAAATAGTGTGATTTTATTCTCACACAGAGATAGAAAGCCACTCCAAAAAAAAAATAAATAAATAAAAATCTAGCTCCGAAAAGATGAACTTTCTCCTCTCTCTTCCCAACCTAAAAAAGAATTAACAAAAATCAAAAAAAAAATCTGGATTTCAGGTGGAAATGTACAATTATACCAAGTGCATACAGTTCCAATTGAAACTAGTTTCAAATATTACTTTTTGCCATAATTTGTTCAATATGAAAATAAAATGATTTGGCAGATACATTGTACTGCAATGATTTAAAGATAGATAGTAAATGGTGTATCTGCAGATACACCCTTTTGCCATGATATTACAATAGAAACGATGTGGTGTATGTGAAGATAAATCCTTTTTGCCATGATTTAACTATAGAAATCGAATGGTGTATCTGCAGATACACCCTTTTACCATGATATTACAATAGAAACGATATGATGTAAGTGCAGATACATCCTTTTACCACGATCGCAGGACGAGTGTGGATAGTGGAATATTTTGCCAGAATGCTGTATCTACATAAAAATGCTTATTTTGAAGAAAATATATACTTACATTATTATTAAAATTGTATAGAAAAATAATCTAAATGATAATCTATCAAATGAAACAAAAATTAACTTTGAAAAAGTCTCTTTTCACAAAAAGGTAAAAGCTGAAACTTCAAAGTGATTTTTCTAGGAATGTGTATTTTGCAGATACACCCTTTTGCCATGTGACGGCCGTGCTGTTAATGCCCTTCACTAGGGTTTTTTGTATTCGCTGGTACTTAAGGTATCGCTGCCTTGTCTGTTGTTTAATGTTCTCCCAAATCGAGGTATTGACTTTGGGTACATCTAAAGCCGGGCAGTTCGACGGGCATCTGAAATTGTCTAAAGTTTCTTGCATGTTCTTTCCATCCAACGGCTGTGTTGCCAGATATGTGATGGTGCTTGACAAGGAATTGTCCAATGGTTTGCCTACCCCCGAGGGGATGGCAAACTTTGCAGCCATTTTTGGTATTTCAGCAGTCCCACTAGTCACCGTATTACCAGCAGTAGCTACATTAGACATGTTTGAGTCCGTTGTACAGTCCTGAAATTCAACGTCCATTTCAGCCTCTTCGCTACTATAGAGATACGATGTGTGCGCTCCGGCACCATACTCATCACCATCACCCTGTGGGCATGGTGGGCGCGACTCATTGCCGCCCTAATGTGCGGTCAAACTCTTCCGCGCTGCCGCCAGATAGTGGCAGTTGCGATTGTGGCCGTGTTTGAGTTGCCACCAACTGTTCGATCGATGGCTTTCAATCTGGTTAGCCGCCGATCTGTGTCCACATTTTGAGAATCCACCGCCTGTGTTTCCATGCCGGGTTTCTCCTTTTCGCCCGTATTGGCGATAACTTTGTTCGTTCCAGTTTTTCCCTTTGGGATCGTACCGGGTTCTAAGGATCTTGAGTTAGTCTCCGTTGATTGCTTACGTCTCCCCGCCTCACCATGAGTGCGGGCTGCCGTATCGTGCGACTGCGATCGGTTTGTGCCAGATTTGGCAACCTCGTCAACGTCTTTTTCCTTAGTTTTCTTCGCATCCTTTTTGTCCATTATCACTCATTCAGTGTTGTACACAATGTACAGGACGAAAGACTTGCTAATTTTTGAAAACCGACGCAGTAACTTGCTAATTTACTAAATTTATTTCGATTGACTGCGAGCGAAAAAAAAATCGTATGAGCTCCGCGCCATGCGACGAACGTATTGACTGCACATGCACATGCACTGGGCGGGCTTCTTCACGTAGTCTCGAAACGAGACTTCGAAATAAAATCATATTTGTTCTGTTGATATATATAGTATACATGTATTTTGCGTAGAATTAAGTAAATAGGAGTTCAGAACCAGCGCAGCTGAATATATGAAGAGCTTGTTTCCAAAAGGGGGTCTACAGATCCATTTTTCGTCAAATATGACTTTTTTTACATCAATCTATACAATTTTAATAGCTCTATCAGATAACTCAAACGAAAAGTTGAAATTCCCACCAAAAAGTGGTAAAAAAAAGGGCAATAAAAATGACTTTATTTCCAAAAGGGGGTAGATCCATTTCAGTTTATTTCCAAAAGGGGGTAGATCCAATACATAAAGATAAAGAAAATTCAAATAAAATAAATAACAAGTCACATATTTTTTTGTAAGTGTGGTTTTACATTTGCATTGTGGAGTTCTTTGTTTGGCTAAGTTGGTTTTTCTCGGAAACCTTGCAATCTGGATTAATTTGATAAATTCATATTTCTTAGAATGGTATTGGATCTACCCCCTTTTGAAAATAAACTATAGTTTGTTTCCAAAAGGGGGTACATCCATTTTTTATCAAATTTCATTTTTCTGTCAAAATCCATATAATTTTAGCAGCTCTATAACATAACACAAATGAGAAGGTGAAATTCAAGCTAAAATTCGTAAAAATGACAACGAAAAATGACTCTTACTTTCAGAATGGAGTACATCCATTTAATTTATTTCCAAAAGGGGGTAGATCCAAAAAAATGAAAAATAAAAGCAAACATTTTAAAAAATTGAAAACTCACAGATTTTTTTCTAAGTGTGGTTTTACATTCAAATTGTGGGGTACTTTTAAGCGTCAAGTTGGTTTTACGCAGAAACATTGCAATATGGGTAAATTAGAAAAACTAATTTTTCTCAGAATGGTGAAAAGTGGATCTACCCCCTTTTGGAAATAAACTCTTCATATACAGATAGTAGCTGCGCTATATAAATGTATTATTATTATAAAAGGAAACATAACGTACACAGTAAATCAAACAAAATAATGGAAATAATATGACCTGTTGATAGTAGGAATACATCATAAAATTCAAATCAATATGTTAATTTGGCCACATTTTTTAATAAAGAACTTGAACAAAAATGTGTCGCCCAAATGGGTATTTTTTTGCGGGAGAAATGCCTATATATGGGTCACTATTTCGGCTAAAAATCCTTACAGATGAGTCCTCTTTTCGTGTTTATGTTCGCACACATTTGACCTTTGATTCTCTGTCATAATTATACGAGGGTATATTAAAAAGTTCTCGGCCTCACCTAGAAGACAGGGCAGCATCTCCAAATCTATGATGCAGTTGTAAACTATTATGCCTTGTATGGTTATGCACTAACATTCATGCGTCTGTCTTTATTTATTTTTAGGTGAAGCTCTTTGAAAGTCTTCAGATCTAGTGAAGATCCAAATATGGACACAAAAGAAGCTCGTGTGGTGATTAAATATCTGCATAAAAAGGGCATGACACAATAGGCCATCCATGCTGACATGGTACGAACACTTGGTGATGACTCTCCTTCCTATTCCACCATAAATAAGAGGACTGATGAATTCAAGCGGGGAAGAGAGAGTACAGAGGAGGATCCATGTCCAGACACCCAAGATCTTCAACAACAGAAGCACAAGTGGACGCCATTCAGCATGGTCCTGAAAGACAGACGTGCAACATTCATCACATAGCCGACACTATGGGCATTAGTTATGGTTCAGTGCAGGGTGTTTTTACTGACACCTTAGGTATGAGCAAGCTGCCCGCAAGATGGGTTCCGAGAATATTGACTCCAGATCTGAAGCTTGCCAGACTCGATAATTCAAAGGAACTTCTGGCCTGCTTCCAGACTGATCCAGACAATTTCTTTGCTAGAATTGTCACCCAGGATGAAACATGGGTTCATCACTTTTAGTCAGAATCAAAAATGCAAAGCGAGCAGTGTAAGCACCATGGATCTCCCCCTCCCAGGAAGTTCAAGCAAGTGGCATCTGCTAGGAAGGCCTCTGTTTGGGGGGATAGCAAGGGTGTCATTATGATTGACAACCTCCAAAGAGGTTAGACCATCACTGGGGGCTACTACGCCTCAGAATTACGTCACCTGAAAGAAGCTATTAAGACAAACCGCAGGGGAAAGCTGCGTGCTGGTGTCCTTCTGCTGCAGGACAATGCACCTGTCCACACAGCGCAAGTTGCAGTGGCTAAAGCTACCAAGTGTGGGTTTGAATTTTTGCCCCACCCACCTCATTCACCAGATCTGTCTCCATCTGACTTCTACCCGTTTGACAAACTCAAATCCCACATTCGTGGACGCCATTTTGAGTCGGATGATGACGTCATTAAGGCTGTAGAATCGTACCTGCAGGACCAAAATGAAGCCTTCTACCATGAAGGCATCGGAATGTTGGAGCACCGCTGGACAAAGTCCTTTGAGGTGAGGGGGGACTGTTGAAAAATAACCAGGAACTAGGAGTATCCCAACAACCCTTCTTGATGAGGCCGAGAACTTTTCGATCTACCCTCGTAATCTTGAAAATAGTCGAGACAAAGTTCCCCATTGGGTTCCAAATTCATGCAGTTCTTGGCACAGCTAAGAGTTAGAAACGCATGTTATAGTGGAATTATGGTGACCCATTCATTCAGATTCATTACTGTTATTGTCCACAAGGGAAATTCTCTTAACGGCATTTTTAACGCATTTTTCTAATTCCAGGTTATTATGAGCTTCACATTTCACATACAAGCCGTTTCTAAATAGCCTAAAGGACTGAGTGGTGTTTTGCTCCGCTGCGGCAGGGGTGCAAATGAGATTCCCCACCTTCACGTCGTATGAGACACTGATTACGCAAACCTGAAGGCTCACCTTTGGTGTGAGTTTTTAACCATATGAGCTTTGATCAGCGATTATTCAGTTTTCAATACATGAAACCCGAATCAATGTGCTTTCAAAAACTTTGAATCCAGTGAGCAAGGTTAGGTCGATGCATTCTGTTTGAACTTTATCAGTGCTTATTTTCACGAAACCTAACTTTCAGTCCCAAGGCTTTTACGAGGGGTGAAGACTTATATAAATCATTTACATCGTAAATGAGTTCAGCTAATTAACAGCTGCTTAGCTTAAATGTACCTGTCATGACCATGGGGTAATAATAATGCGCATAGAGACGTGCGATAAGCTACGTATGATGCGCTTTACAAGAACGTGTTATTATTATTATCATTAAGTTAATTTCATGTTATGCAAATAATGGACACAGTCTTTAAAACATTCAAAAGGGAACCAATACACTGGTGTAATTACTTATTAATTTAGATTTAGAGTGACATTTGATACATTTAAGTACTTAAAAGTAGACATAAGTTGGGAGTATGGCGGGATGTGAGTAAAAGAGAACAGACCCCACTAAAGTCTACTTGCATCCCTCTCCTTTTGATGAAATGGTAAAACATTTTAACTCGAAAATTGGACCTTTCGAGGTACGTGCACTCGGTAATACGACGACACTTTCTACAATACTGTCGAAAATTTCCAATCACGCCTCGTTTTGGTGGTATCTTCGTACTTTTTCACATTCTTGCTTCAGTTGTGATGGTTAAAACGCTACCCCATTGTCATATGCTCTGTGGACGGTCTTTCTTCAGGTTAAATCTTTTTTTTTACCATGACAATCATGGTTTATTTTGGTCAAGTGACGGTAAAACGATGTATCTGACTACTTTAGGTTGCACTTCGCACTATTTCTGGTTACCTGTGCGTCATTTTTACTGTATATGAAGAAGATACTTGCGCGAGATATCCGCTGAGTTTTGCGTCATTTACAATAGAGGGTAATGAACGCTCTGTATTAAAGGTTAGTGACATGATTGGGAACACTTAAAAATGCCTCAAGAACAAAATGAGTGGAAATATACCTAATATACACCAACTGGAGTGGATATCCCAGCTGGAAGGATTTGTCTCTTATTTGCTTACTAAGGAGAATCAAGCATGAGGGCAGTTCCAAGGTAACGGCGTGACATTCAGAAACAAATTTCAGCATTCAAACGGATTTATCATGCATACGTTAATCTTTATCAACAAACAAATGGTATATGACAATAGTTGTTGGTACCCACTTTTCAAATTACCATTTTTTTTTTAACAGTGATCCATTGAATTAATGAGATATGAATATTCATAATCGTGGTTACGGCGTGACGTAAAATGGACATGTATAATTGACAAGAAAACATTTTGCTCAAACTCTGTAAACTTTAAATGGCTATCACAACTTTAAGTTATTGATTGGATTCTGTGATGTTCTAAGTTTAATATGCCGCCATTCTTAAGAAAATTGGTTGAATATTTTCTCAATTATGACTTAAAACTTAAATTAATATCTGGTTACGGCGTGACATCTGAAACATCCACACACAGGCAATGCAAATTGACAATGTCTCCCTTGCAACTTAGGAAAACATCCCTGAAATGTGTTTTGATCCCAAACTAAGTTGAAATTAAGGTATTATCAAAACTCTTTTATGTCAATCATCATATCTTCAATTTCCCCAGCCCTCCTGGGGGCCCAGGGGGGCCGGGCCCACAAGGGCCCAAACTACTTAACTCTCTAACCACGAGCCCATTTGTAACCAACTTGGGTGGTAGTTGTATGACAGAGACCTCAATGTTATTTTGGGGTCACATATGAAGGTCAAAGGTCAAATAATATAAACTTGTAATTTTCTACTGGCATTGGTATCAGGCCATTTGCAACTAAATTGTATGGAAGATACCCTACATGTATAAGGACCTTAATTGTAAATTGGGGTCAAAGGTCAAATAAGTAAGTCAAAGGTCAAATAAGCTGAAAAAGATTCCTGATCATGTGAATGTACAAATTTAAATAGGAAATTGGAAGACAAATTCATAAAATATGAGAAATATCATAATTGCTCATATTTTGGGGATAAATTATCAATTTTTCCAAGTTCAAATTTGACTTTCAGTGTTACATAATGTAAAATTGATTGAATTTTTCATACCAGAGTTATTTTTATGAAAAAGTTCAACTTTTGCTCTTCAAAATGGTGTATAACTTCATAAAACAATAAAAACACATACATTTTTAAAGTCTATTTTTTTCAAAAATGAATAAAAAAATCTAGAATTTCTCAAAAACCTCTTACCAGTTCATGGGTTAAGGAAATTTGATGTTTCACAACTAGCGTTCTATACTTACATAATCTAGCTGATGCAAAACATTAGCTCAAAACAGACTACTGTTTTAACTTCCACCAAGGACCCTAGAATCAGAATGCTGCTGTAAACCAGGGAGCATCTTTTGATGTCAATGAGGATGATTCCAATGTCATTGTCTGAGGAAATATCCTTAAAAACCTTACATAAATGCTAGAACACAAAGCCTGCTGACAAAGAACTCATTTGCATATCAATTAAAACCTCACAGAACAGGTCACACCCTCACAGCATGACACCCTGATGTCTCTCTTGAAACTCTCTTGTAGGGAGTAAGCTTTGGTCAAAGTGTACATGCAATTCAATGGAATGTCACGCCGTAACCGTCACTCCCTAACCAAAATGGTTACGGTGTGACACATTTTAAACGGCTGTAATTCTCAAACAAAATCCATTTAAATTTAAAAAGTGCATGTAATTGATAGGTATAGATGCTCTTGATTTGCAAATAAATTATTGTTGCATTTGATCCAATTATTTTTAAAATATTTTAAAAATATGCATTTTTGTGATTACGGCGGGACATTTTGAGGTGAATTCACGTTTGTACTCACTGCTGTGGAACGAAGACGGCATAGCAAAAAAATTATGTGAAAAGTATTTTTTCATGTATCATGCTTTCATAACAAAGTAAAATCGAAGTATATTTTCACTTTCCAGGTGCATTTCTTACACATGAAATTTAACTCAAAAAGTGCAAATTTAGCAATTTTAAATAAAATTGAATAAAAATTCCATTATTTTTTAACCCTAAAATGCACTAAAAAGCACAAACCATTAACAGATATTGAAAATTTAGACTTTCAGCTTTCATATGATACCAAATTTGTCATACAATGAATTTGAAATTTTGGGGGTCATGTCCTGGTTTGCTTGGAACTGCCCATGAACATAATAGTATTTCAATTCTATCGAGCCCCGATAGAAATAGAACTCATAGAGAGCTACACAAAAGGTTTGCCTGCTACGAGGGATGTTGACATTAGTTTTTTTAGAATGAGTCAACGTTTGACTACAAGATGTTCACAGCAGAATCCTTGTATAGTTTACTTGATTCTAGAATAGTTTCAGCCCAATTTGAAGACTACCCCCAATCATGTCATTAAAGTAGAGATCACCGTCGACCCATTTCCTTATTCAGCGTATTCGTAAAGATTTATGCAACACACACACACACACACACACACACACACACACACACACACACACACACACACACACACACACACACCACCCTTACTAGTTTTCAAGAGATGTGTTTTATCGTCCAAAATAAAGCAACAAGAGAAAAAAAAACCCAAAGTCATTAGGTCCGACGGCGACCATTTTCTTTATCTTAAATTGTGATATTTTAAGGAAAAAATGGGGGTGGAGGTGTGTGAATACCCAAAACACCATTTCAATAATCCTTTACATTTTAAAGAAATATGTATATAAGTAAGTAAATAAATAAATAAATAAATACATACATACATACATACATAAATAAATATCATTTAACTCTGTAACATCATAATTTAAAAAATGATGTCTCGATTATAATTTAACTTGAGTCACGTATGAACTATGAGGCTAGAATTTTGAGTTGAAATGTTGTGGATCAAATGTCCGATTAGAGCTCAATACAATGGTAGTTTCAGAGCTTCTGATCAGCTTGGGTACATACATGTATGAAGCATTTCAAGTTAAATGGAATTGGGTGGGAGTGCGGAGGCATAACCATCGGCTCCACGCACTCGAACTGCTCTAGTTCTCTTATTAGCAAGTCACGTATTTTCATCATTGTGTACATGGTCAGCAGAAAGCATAATGTCCTCCAATCGATATCAGTGAGATCACTAACTCCAACCATTATTCCGTCCCAGTGCGCAGCTTGTCGACTTAGCCTTTTTGTTCAGGAAGTAGCTGGAAATACATTACAGGTATAAGAATTAACCTACCTTACATATGGCAAACACAAAGGTTACGCGCTGGCTATACGCGAATGTATATTTAAGATGGAAAGATTTGTGTTGAATTTGTTGAATTGAGGAGCGGAAAAGCAAACATTAATTTACCAGTATTAAATTAATCTCCGGCTTTGATAGAAATTGATCACATAAAAAGCTAATAGTATACAACTAATTTTCCCGCCGCAGCATTTTCTGATAATGAATTCTACAACAAAGAGGGGTATGTATGACTATGATTTTTTTCACAGCAGAAAATTTAAACTGTGTACTTAATTCTGAGAGTACTTCGTTTTGAATTGATGACTATTTCCACTCTACCATTCCCCTTTTAAGGCGATGGACTAATTTCATTGCTTACTCTTTGTTCTGTTCAAAGGAAAAACCTCAAACGCACCTTTTCATATATCGGCAGTTCCATGATTAGTTACGTTACACTTTTTGACAAACTTTACTCAACATTTGGCCTTTACATAAATATGCTTTGATATTATTTTTCTGTTTTGGTAGTGTCAGTTCTCTAGACTGGCACCTACTTCACAACATCAAGCAAAATCATGAGACATGTTTCAGTGGGTAATAACAAGAACTTTAATTGTGGTTAGTTACGTTACATAAAAAGGACATAAAAAATGACAAGTCTTTGTCCTCAAAGTTTACTCAAGCTGTTTTCAACTGAAACAAACTGTGGTATTCATGCTATTTCTGGTGTCTTGATAAGTCATTAAATATATAAATTATTGATAAAAATCTTTTCATTTTTAACTACAACATCAAAAACAGGGTTAGCTACGTTACGTTTTGTCCATCCACACAAATTTGCGTTTATTCATGTCTTTTTTTCAGACTTAGTATGCATATGTGGGGCTTTATTACTTTCAAAACAATGAGAAGAGGCTTTTGGCATGGAAAAAACTGCAAAATAAATGATAATTTTTCATAACATTGAGATTTAGTCACACTAGTCCCACATGTGATATTTCATGTATGGTTCTGATTCTCCTAGAGGGTGCTGTTGAATACGTAAGATTTAGAGTAGAAATTATGTCCCCCATTGTTTCTTCATGATTCATACCCATTCGAACCATTAAAATGTAATATGATTCGAGATAGAGCAATTTATATAATTTGTGATTTGTCCAATTATTCACGGAAATGCCCATATGCATCCGGTGCATACAATCATGGGTTTCACATTTAAGCATCCTATTTCTTTAAATGTCTTCTGACACAAGCGTACGAATGACATTTGGTCTGCATATACACAAGCTGTTATTTCGAAATGATTTGCTTGAGGGGATCTAATGTAAAATGAAGTCTATTTAAATTATCATGCAAATGACAATAATAAAACGTCCTCCCGACAAAGTTTGACAGGACGGATAGTCCCTGTCTGTGGCTCTTCAACAAGAATGTAATATTTTGTTTTATACATTCCCCTTTCATATACACTTGGTCCAATTCTCATTTGGCCTATTTACTATTTTGGTCTTACAACCAGCAGGTCTGATGGCCATTTGGTTTAATCATCACTAGGTCGGTCTAATTATCATTACGTGTACTTGCCATTTGGTCTAGTGCGTCTATTTGTTAGTTTGCCTAATATCCTGTTTGTCTAACAACCAGTAATTGGTCTACATGCAGTTGGTCTAGTTTTCCTTTCGTCTATCATCCATTTGGTCTACTTGGCGTTTGGTCTAATTTTTAGGTCGTCTCATTTCGTCTATTTACCGTTTGGTCTATTTGTCTAACTGCCACGTCTGAACACCATTTCGTCTAATTATCATTTAAGTCTAATTTCCATTTAGTGTAATGGTCGAATGGGCTACTCTGTTTTTGTCTAATGATTATGAATTAAGCTTTTTATCTTGACCATGAAATCTTAACCTTTAGCAGTATCATTTTCTCCAACTTGAACATGTTTGTAGAGGTAATGTAAATTAGAAAATTATGGAACTAAGGAAAGGGAAAATACAGGAAACTAGAGTACGTTTAGAGACCACCAGTTCAGATAGGCCTGACGTAGATATTTTTTTGTTGCCATTATAATGGACCAAATACATATTAACCCTAATGACAATAGACGAAGTGGACATTAGACAAAATGATAATTAGACCAAGTGGTTAGTAGCTTAACTGGTTATAAGACTAAGTGAGAATTAGACAAAGTGGTGATTAGACAAAGTGATAAGTAGATCATATGTTTTTTAGACGAAGTGGCAGTAGCTCAAGTGAACATCTGCCAGGGCAGAGCATTATTCTATCGAAGTTACTTTAAACAAATTAGTATTATATCCCTCATTGTAAGTTTCTTGAATTCTGGTTGGTCAAAAGTATGTCACATGATGAAAAATAAACACACTATTCTGTGAGTCTGGGAGACAATCGTTCTGAAAGTACTATAGTAGTCGGAGAGTACAATAGTAAAGTACTATTGTACTCTCGACAGCGGGATCGCGATTTGAGCTTAATTCAAAAGCCGAATGAATTGTGTGTACAAATAAATGTACCATACGCTATTTTTTCCGTGCGTGTGAAAGACATTATAGCGTGCTACGCCCGTTTGGACGTTTGGCAAAGTTTAAGATTAACACTGGGTTAAGTTCGTCAAATTTGAGTTAGGATTATAGTTAAAACAAGAATGAGAATTAAATTAGTGTATTGTAGGTTTATGAAATTGGTACTCGACTAACTAGAGTATACGTTAATGGAATTGTATCCCTATCCGTACCGCAAGTAAAAATATCGCGCACCTGTATGCCGTGCGACACACACTTACTCGTAGGGGTTACGTAAGTACATTTCATTTTCCTTTTTTTTTCTTGGTGTAATTTCCCTGTTAATTCGATGACGGATATAAAACAAACCTGACAAATATATCCTGTCCTGAGAGTCTCCTTTTGAAACTTTGACGCCCTCGGTTACGTTGACTGTTAACTATTTTCCCTCGGGGCTGTGCCCCTCGGAAAAATAGTACAGTCCACGTAACCTCGGGCTCGTCATAATTTCAGCCAGAGACTCTCGTATCAGTATATATTTGTATACTATGACATGTCTGGGACGGGGAAAATATATATATAAAAACAATCTAATATTCTTGAACACTTACTGACAGGAACAATCCGTTTTATCATGGTGGAAGTAACTATTTTGTTTGCGTGAGGAAACAGTTTAGGTGGAAGTAGCACTAGCAGGATCAGAAGAAGTTCTTTCTTTGAGATAAATCTACTTTAAAATCAAATACACTATTCAATCTGCTGTTTAAATTTCATGATCAAATGTTTATTACTTTTAAATAATCACCACCAGTAGTCATTGTGACAGGCGAGTTTGTTGTGCAGCTTTATATGGGATTCTATCAAGCCACTAGATTAATTCAATGCTCATGAACGCCTGTTTCTCCACAATTAAGCGAACTCAAGACAAATCCTTTCTGACAGAAGATACACTTCGGCTGGTGTATGCATTAGTATGTGTTTCAGCCACTGATCTCCCCACTAACAGTGGTTTCAGCCTATTTGGTTCTTGGGGCATCTTTCTACTTCTCCCAATCGTGTCATGGACCTTTAATATATTTTATAATTACCTTGTACTTTTAAAAGGAGACCCATGCACGTTTGTCTTCCACTGTACTAATATACGCCCTAATGAATCATTCTCACGAAAAGGGAATCTTGTACCGAAAAGCCCACGTACTTTTTTTTTGTAAAGTCATTGATGGATTGAATGGCGTTTTGATTATGAAGATCGTAGTTCTCTCATCCACATTACACATTTTACCGACCAAAATCCTCCTTATACTTCATTAAGTATAAAACTTTCTGCTTATTAGTGTGCTTTGAAGTTCTTTGATTGAATTTCGACCTTGCCCACGCCAATGGTTTTAAAAACCTCTCAGCGCAGGCCACATACTCGCAATGTTATTATGTCACAACCATTCAGCTCTGGGCGCTTTCAGCGAGGCAAAATGCAGACGCAGGTCCATTCAATTACAATTCATTACTCCAGTCATTAGCACAGAAAAGCCAGATGAGACAATATACCGTCAATGAATTAATGAAAGACCTTTTCGGTGGAGAACTGTGTTAAGAGGTTTGTCAATGTTCATGAAGATCGGAACACCAGTGGGCATACGGGGAGCTCCTTTCCTTGACCGCCACTAAATTCGCTTTCTACATGGTCTGTTTGTTGACTTTATTAATATTCAGCTATCTTAACGTACTCGCCCTGCAGCTGTTTCGTGCAGTAAACGTTGGACAGGGTGGCGTGTAGGCCCACGCATGCTGCATTTATCGTCCCAGCAAAATATGTATTATGAAGTATATAATATGCAAAGTACTAGTTCCCATTCAGGCAGGCGCCACCCCATGCGGTTGTGGATTGCAATGTCATAATAACGATGCACAAAATATGCATTGGTAGGTTATCTCTCCTTAGACTACAATTATTGGAAACTGACTAACGAGCTCCACACAATTATACATGGTTAACCCCAGCAAAGCTATTGCAACACAACTGTCTGTTTTTTGCGTGTAGCATATACTGTGGTACTATTAACACTCCTAAAATATTTCGAATTAGCTAGTAAACTTTTGCAATAATGCATTACAATCACCAATCACCTATAAACCCTACTACACTGTAAACACTGTTTATGTGGTAAACGATTTTTCAAACGCATTCTTGCTACCACTCCGTAAACATGTTCAAAGGTTAAACGTCGTGATTGAGTCAAATCAATGCACATTGATGTCCAGTTCTAAACATCATGTGTCAATGATCTAAACATATATCTGAACACATCTTTGCTCTCACTTTCTACACAGTTTTTTTTTATTGCTAAACACGCAGTTTATTTGGTAGCTACGTAACCTTCTTAATAATGCACTGAAATCACTCCTATAACAATACAATAATCACTAGTAAGCTTGTAGATTACGTTATCACTCAACTAAAGATGCACATAAATTAATGTGTCTTTATGTGTCTATGTGTTTGTGTCTTTGCTTCTTTGTCATCTGTGTGGTACCAATTGTTGACAGTTGCAGCTAGTTTTATATGATGGGCTGTTTGTTATATTTAGAAGTTTGTGGTTTATGAGTATTGCATTTCCAAAGGCATGGCGTACATGAGATAAAAATATTAAAAGATATTATAAAGACTTATCCAAAACAAATATGACACAATACCAACTTCACTGGCGTTACTGATTCGGACTCGACAAATGTGACACGTAATCCACGGTGTTGCATGGTTACCATGGTTACCAGCACGCTCACACGCCTCCCTACTAGCAGACCCGAGACAAAGTAGCTATCAAATATAAGGGTCGATGGATGATATTTCAAATCATTATCTGAGCAGATTGGGTGTACACTACATATCGTCCAGATTGTTTTTATTCCAAAAACATTTACGCGTTTTAGATTTTAGGCCAATTTCGTAGAATCGAATTCACATAATCTCTCTCCGTAAATAGCAAAGGCGATTCTGCGAACCTCCTCCTTGCTGTTTAAATAGTGTAGCTCCCTATGTACCGTATTTATTTGGTGGTTGTTCGACTTTTATGAAGACGAGATAACAAATAAGATATGCCCGATTCAAGATGCAGTTTTGTGTGCCTTGCCGGGGCTTTCATCTTTGCAGTTCTAGCGTCTTTGTGCGAAGTGGGTACGTATAAACGATTTCTTGATTAATCGACTTGATATTTTTTCCTCGGTTTATGTAAAAGTTAAGTTCATTTTTTTCATGAAGCATCTTGTACGCGTCTTAAGTATCTTCATGTACATGTGTAAGAACAGATTCTGCATTGAACATTATATTTTGTCATTCCGCTTCACCAATTCGTCTGCTAGTGTCAACCTTACTTTTAAATATTAATCTTTTTCTTACAAACGTAAACCACGTTATATTAAACACACTGGATGTCAAACTTTAGGATGATAGTAATAGGCTAACATTATGAAGCTTCAATTTAATTTTGTTCTTCAAAATTTGATATTTGAGCTACATAGTGGTGTATAAATAGACAAACACCCTAGAACACAAAAATTTGGAACGTTATGATGCCAATGGCAAGGTATGCATGAATAAACAATTTCTATTCCTGTGGATGATAAAATAGCCTAGATCTGCACGCAGTAAGTCTATGGGAGGAAATGGGCAGGTGTATCCGGTCAATTTGAATGCTTGTAGATTTTCACTTGAAAGCACGAAATCATCATTTTGAAATACAATTTTTCATTTTTAGACTTTATCAAAGTCACTTAGAGCATTGAAGATTATGTAGCTCACATTTTTTTTTAAGTGTGGTAAATGTTAGCCAGTGGCTTTAATTTTTTTATTCATGGTATTGGTAATTCACAGATGCATGTTTATATATGTGTGTGGAAACATATTCATTAGATAATTCATATATTGAACTTTCCTTTGACATTTTCATTTTCTAAATGGCTTTAAAAAGTAGCATTTTGAAGTGATAATGAAGCTATGCAACTCATCGGGCTATTTATAATGAAACTTAAACTGGACCTCCACTGTCACTCTTTTAATGTCATTTAGTAATTCTGTAGTACCAGTATTTTTAAGACATTTCCAATTGATCCTCTTCTCCTTTTCCTTGTTCTCATTTGTTTCTTTAACCCGTGGGAGACGATTTGATATTGGTATTACATTCATTTTCCATAGATCCCAGCCCAAGATATCTCGTACTTAATTTCCAATGGGTTAATTTTCGTGCCTCTTCTTTTACGGAAGACGCACATGCACTTATAAATCCACAACATAATTGAGTCAGTTCACCTGTGTTTTAGTACTCGCAAAAAATGCCCAAGTACATCATTGTGTAAACAGAAAATGAAGCCCATCATTCTAATTGCCTAACTTTGGTGTATAATAATGCGTGTATCTTTAATACAACAGTTGTATGACATAAACGCAACTACAGCGTGTCCCCAAAATGTTCCTTTGATAGACTGCTAAATAAAATCCAAAATCAAGTACTATTCTATATTTACTGTTCAGATTAAAAAAAACCCATTTTATTTTCTAACTTTTGTGAAAACGACATTAGTGTCGCTTCATTGGTTTTGAATACACAGTCTACTATGTAACAGCAGTGCTTTTCAGCCCATTCCAAGTTTACAGTGCTAAATCAATGCATCAACCTGAATGTAAATCATAAATGGAACACACTCTGTGAAAGCAAACACGGCCAGTTGAACAGAACTTTGATTGGTTTTTATTTTAAAAAAAATTGAATGAACAGTCGTTGAGATAATTTAAGTGAAGCATGGAATAAGGTTTAGTATGTTTGTAATGTGTCTTTCCTTTTATCAAACTTGGAATTTACTGAAAAGCAGTACAGATACATAAGAGCATGTGTATTCAAAACCAATGAAGTGAGACCTTTCAATTTTCATAGGAATTTCAAAATCAAGTGGGTTTCTAAATATGTAAACTTAATTGAGAATAAAACTTGATTTTGGTCATTATTCCGTGGTCTATGAAACGAACTTTTTTTCTGGGACACGCTGTAGAGTATTTCTGTGGAGCTGGCGTTCAGCAGGTGCTTTTATCTATTGCTCTCTGGGATGTTGTCACTCATGATAGAACACAAATCCGAAAACAAGTGAATCAAAGGTCAACACGTGTGTATCTATTCTATTTTCCATGACACGATCTATATTTTAACACTACACAAAAAGTTAGTTCTCCCTTTTTCAAAGTACCATTACTTTTTAATGAAAAAAATTTTAGCAGAAAATTTTTGCAGGGGTGTTTTTACACTCATTGCTTAATCTCTGTGTAAAAATGGAATTGATCTGTCAGGTCATGCATGAATGAGCATGCATTAAAGGCAAAATTGTCACTTTTCAAAAGTCACAGGAGCCATTTATTACGCCGAACTAACAGTAAAATTTGCTTGATTAATAAAGTGTGCTCACTCAACCATTACATGGTTGCAACCTCTTATGTTCGTAAAACATATGTCGACACTTTTTGTGGAAAAATATCCGATTTCAATTTTTTCAGTAAAAAGATTTTACAATTTTAAAACTTAGGGAGGACGAGAATTTTTAAATTGAGCACACTAAACCGAAAAAAATGTGGAAAGTGTCTGGGATGATTAACAAAAATAGCGCTCAATTAACAAAAATGGCGCTAAATTGTTCATCAGAAACAGAATTTATCAAAATCCTGTTTTAAAAAAAATCCCCAAAAATGACGTCTGTGAATTTTGAAAAGTGACATTTATACGTTTAATATGTGCTCACTCATGCATGACTTGACGAATCAATTACATTTTCACACAGTAGTTTGTCAATGAGTGCAGAAATACTCCTGATATTGTTTTGTCTCAAAACAATTTCGTAAAAAAGTTATGGTAGTTTTGAAAAAGGGGGAATTTACTTTTTTGTGCAGTGTTTATTTCATGCGATTACATGAATCTTATAATAAAGATATTGAGAGAACATATGATTACTTGTACACTCTGGGGAATAAGTTTGAGTCGTCTCCAATTGCCACTAGTGAGACCCTTTGGGGGTTTATCAGCAGCACTATCCATTGGAAAATATTCTTAATTACACAATTTGTTCTTGTAAAAGTCGTGTTTCGCAGGTTTTCTAGCAACCTTTGCCTAAAAACCGGTTTATGTTTGCAATTCCTGGTCGCAATCTAACAACGGCCGCTTGTTCATTTCTTTTTAATCTTTAGAGGAAATCCAGCGAGGGAGCGAGCACTTATGACATTTTGTCAACTTCTCAGTTAGGTATTTTTGTACACTTTTGGTCCACAGTGCCGTAAAGCACGGTGACTTTGAACACGAATTTATTAACTGCAGGTTTCTTTGCCTTTAAGTTTCTGCCTTCCATTTGCAATATTTTCCTTGCGCATTGTACGGATAATTATAATTGTTTAAAAATATCTTTAGAAAAAGTCATAATTGTGAGTAAAGTCAAACCGCCTCACGCCACATGGGTATTACTTTTTCCTCTGTTTTACCATGAAAAGAGGATTTTAATCTTAAAATTACCAGTTTTTCATGCCACTCAGAATAAATAACCCGTTTTTCAAACCCACTTAAATAATATAACTTTTTAATATATCTTGAAATACGTCACACTTGTGAGCGAAGTCAAACCACCTCACGCTACATAGGAATAACTGTTTTACCACTAAAAGCGGATTTTAATCGTACATAACCCGTGTTTCATACACGCTTAAGGAATAAAATAGGTGGAATAATTAACGTAAGTGGTGTAAATAAGCTAACATGTACAGTAATACAAACGACACCTATGTGTCTTTTTTCTTTCCGTCTAAAAAAATTCTGAAATATTACAACTACTGCAAGATTTACCCAATCAATGGAAAAATACACTATTTAAAGGTTACTTTCAGTTTTCTTTGATTAAAATATGACTTCAAAAAACTCATCGTGGCTTCAGAATCAATAGCACAATAAAAAAAAATTACACATTTAGTAAGGAGATACTTTTATCTATAAGTTTGGTACACAACACTTTCTCTATCATTTATGTATAAAGTTACAGCTACTTGAAGATGACACTTCTCTTCAAAAGTTTCTCAATGTAGAACTCTCTGAAAATGCCTGACACATTAAGAGTTTAAATGCACTAATCCAAGCTAAACATGTTAAAGAGAATTTTTAATGTACCGAAGGGGTCTTCCGATCCCATGGAATGCACCAGAAGTCACGATTTGATCATTAAAATCCCATTACATTTCCGCCAAAATAACCCTGTTCGACCGTCCCACGCTTCTGAAAAATGGTAGTAAGCAATAAACAATATCAAATTATCTGAAGATCTTCAATTTTCACTGACGTACCCATGATATTCGCCTAGAATATATTCCTTACGGACCATAAAAATGGTCCATATGCCAACATTGTTTTGTGATACATACGGAGGTTCTTGTTAACATGAATGTGCTGATTTCAAATCCTATGGGTGTGAACGAGCATTTTTTTAATACTATGCAAACATTTCAAATGCCCGCCCCACCATGTCTATATAAATTCATCGCTTCGTGACATGGGCATGCTGTTATGATGGTTTCCTGTCAATTTGATGTTGTTTATTTTTACTCCACTTATTATTATGTGTAAAACCCTGTACAGTTTTATTTCCAAAAAAGAAAAACGCAAAGAGGCTCCTGTTGAATATGGTTGAAGTAAAGGGCATTATAGAAATATAAATAAATGGCTAAATGGCTTTATAAATTGCTGCAGTAATGGCTTCTTTTGTAAGAGGCTTTATAAAATGCATTATCCAACTTTTTTGTAACATATCCATGTATCTTGTCAATGCGAATGTGCTGATTTCAAAATCAGCTGAAGAGTAACATATAAAAAACATTACATAATTTTCTAAAAATTACAACATTCAAAATGGGTGCCATACAGCAGCAAGCCTACCTTAGTGAACCATTCCTTATAATGCGAATTTTTGATGTGATCATCACTTATAATTAGTTTGATGGGGAAAGAGCTTATTCCCAATCTGCTAGGTGACAGAAGTTAAAAATTGGGTATCTTTATAACATATCTTTCTCATATCTTCATATCTACTGTAGATATGAACTTCTTCTTCAGAAGATTCGGGGTGTCAGAATATACGGAATACACCAGAAATAGGCCTGAAACCTCTTCCTTATTGAACCATTATAAGAGAGAAACAGTAAAAAGTAGTCTGGCTTCCAGACGTATCCTATATACTAGATAGATTATTATCATCAATTAACTCACTTGAACTAAGAGCTCATAAACTAATGCGCATTTGTACGAAAGTGGCTACTAAAATCCGTGTTCTGAAGTGTTGTGTATGGTCTGGTCGCTTATATAGTTTGGAGATCTAGACATTGATAAATCCTTAGACAACAGCATTCAAGCGGCAGAAATGTGCTTTTTTTTAGAAGAATGCCGGGGAATAGCTTGGACTGAAAGATTAAGAAGTACTTGACAGGACTTGTGGTGATAGATCCCTCCTGAAAGGCGAGGTTCACCCTGACATCAAGTTGGTTTTAATAAAAGCAGAACAATAAGAGAAACATATTAATGAAAGTTTGGCGAAAATCCATTAAAGAATAACAGAGTTATGAGGTTTCAAAGTTTCAAATTTGTGACGTGACATGCGAGCAGCTCCTAATATATCATGTGATATAAATGGCATAAAATTGCCGTTTTCTCAGAAATTTGAAAATGATTCAGCCTGTGCATTCAATGCATTATCAGAAACATTATTTCCTACATGCTTCTGTGAAAAAAAAAACCCATTCAGTTATCATGAAGCAATCAAAAATGACAATTTTGTGGAATTTATATTACATGACATTGGGAGCTGCTCACATGTGACGTCACAGATTTAAAACTTCATAAATCTGTAATTCTTTGGTGGATTTTCGCCAAACCTTCATTAATATGATTCTCTTATTGTTCTGCTTTTATTAAAACCAACTTGATGTCAGGGTGCACGACACTGAATCGAAAGTAGACTATGAAACACGGTTAGCAACTCTAGCACTTACCATGTACCCCTTCATTGGCGCTAGTGCATTCCTTTACTGAAAGATACGCAGTTAAAGGTAAATGACATGATTGGCGGTAGTCCCAACTTGGGAATGAAACTACTCTAGAATCAAGTAAACTGTGCAAGGATTCTACTGTGAAAATTTAGTAGTGAAATGTTGACTCGTTCTTAAATAACTTTAATCAGTATGCCTTGTTACAGACAAATCTGTTGTGTAGTTCTCTTTGGGGTCTATTTCTATCGAAGCTCGAGAGAAACAAAATGTTAGCATGTTCATATTTGATTCGGCATAAGTTCAAGATAAATTCTTCAAGCCACGAGATACACTCCAGCTGGTGTATTCCATTGATATATCTTCCAACCAGTTTGGTTCAAGAGGCATGTTTTGTTTTTTCTCCCGATCATGTCATTGCCCTTTAAGTGGTCCACGATTGTTCAGCCAGAAGGTCGCATCACAGTCGTTAATCCTCCGGTAGTACATTATTTTGCTGCGCGAGTCGTTAAGGCTCTTTGGTGGGCCTTTTGATCACCTTCCTTCAAGGAATTTATCAGGATAAAAGAGTCATTGAATACATGACCTTCTTATGACAATCCCCAGTAGCACAAAAATATTATAAAAAAAATCATAGCTAAAAGTTATGAAAACATTTTTTTAAAAGTGGAAATGTATGGTCTTGTGATGATCAAGATAACATTCTTAGTCATGTTTAAACAATAATATTCAAACAATATTAATAAGATGTTTTTGGCTTTCTTGGAAACGTTATTACCGATGTTTTACCTTTTTTAAACCGATCATGAAAACATTTTGCAGTAAACATTATAAAAAATTTAAACATGATGATTTCAATATTGTATTAATGTTGTAAAAATGTTATTTAAAAAAAATTATTTGGAAAACATTTCTGGGACTTTTTGGAAATGTTTCGAAAACATTATGTGCTACCTGGGACATGTATCACAGTACTGGCATCTTTTTACGTCAATTGCAAAACCCTTCAAGAGCTTCAAGAGCTTCTACTGGACAAAAATACGGAAAGGGAAAGAAGACGTGCCATTTTTTTTTGCAAGAACGTAATTTACAGCAATCCATGCACCCACCATGTAATTATACAGGTATGTTTCTACAATATCTGAGACAACCACTTTGGTCAAATTTATCGTGCATATCAACATAATTGGTCATTTCGTCGAGAAATCATGAGAATTTACGAGACACGGGGTGGGCCTACTGACTCAAAATTTTTTGTGATGTACGATACAATACAATCATATCATTTACATAGTGCTCCTACACAGCGATTTCACAACGCTTTACAAAATTGACGCGGCGCAAGCTCTACATGAACACATTCAAATGGGCACAGCTATTCATACTAAACAAAATAAAAGAACCATCACAGCCCTCAAAAACAGAACTAGCAGAAAACTCTAACATCACCCAAGTGCAACACAACTCCCATCTCCACCTGGGAGAGGCATGGCAGCCCCTAGCTGGTCTTTCGCTGAGAACTTCACGGACACACCCAGTCAGCACATTCAAAAGCTTTTACGTTTGAGGCTACCAGGTCCAACACAGATAGCCAATGAAACTAATGGGTGGTTACAAAACATAAGTTCAACAATAAGTATAAAGTTAATGGTTGACTTTTCAGGTTTTTCTTTAAAATCATCTAATGGAGGGGACAGTCAGACAAATTGTGGGAGACATTCCACAGGCGTAGCGCAATACCCACGAAATACTTAAAGACCCTATATAACATTGTGGAATCCCCATTAAAAAATAACACTTGTCAAACTTTGTGGTCTGCATATCCGGCAGCGTTTTAATGGATAAATGAACACATTAGAACACAAAACTTTAGACATTTAATTCAGTCATTATAGCTAACTATGTACAGATAAAAATCGGCACATGAATTATTTACACCTGATGGAAATTCTGCAATACACAAATCTATGGGGGAAAGTGGAATGGTCGTTCAATGATTTTCTCTATTAAATAGTATAATTAATGATCGTTTTGAACTGCAATTTTGTCAAGACTTCATTTTTAGACCTTATCAGAGACACTGCTAGCACAGGGAATCACGCACTTCCGATTTCTTTAAATTAGGAAAAATTTTATACGATGCCTTTAAAAGTGCACATCGGACTTTATAGATTGATTTCAGGACTTGTAAGTCTATCACTTCCCTTCATTATCAATATCAAACGGTAATTTAGTACTTACAAAATTGTGTTGAAAGTTTGAGATCCATACGTCATGAATTTGTTTTATGAGAAAAACTAATAACGATGTGATTGGTTTATTCCGTGAGTTTAAATTTTGCGTAAATTGCAGAACACGGTTATGTGTACGTTGGCATGACCAGCTCAACGCTGCAGTACAGTGGTTGGCTACGTATGCTAATATGCATGGTCAAGCGGCTGAACTCTGCGTGACATTCGGCTACCGGCCGATCGGACAAATATGGAACTAACGGAACGGCACGTGCACGTGCACGTCGTGCACGTCACTGTGCAAATTTTGAAGTTTTAATGTCCAGATTTTCACCAAAACTACGTATTCTACCGAAAGGTTCTATAACAGGTGTTTATTGATACTAATCTTCACATTGTGAACGATTTTAGCTGATTACATTCATTTTGCCGTTTTCTGCCGTGCAAATCCCGAACTCTATCTTTAAGCCTTCTTAGTACATTACTTTGCTGCGCTAGTCGATTAGGCTCTTTGGTGGGCCTTTTGATCACCTCCCTTCAAGGAATTCATCAGGATAAAAGAGTCATTGTATGCGTGACCTTCTTATGATAACGTGTATCAACAGTAATAAGCTCTAGCACATAAACTTCGAATTATATGCTAGTTCGTAGTTGCAGTTTCCACTTGTAAATGTTGTAAATGTTTTCCCCGTAACGATGTGAGAGATATTCCCTGTTTGATTCTTGGAAACGTAACATTCTCCTCATTGACATTTTGAGGCGCACGAGTACTGGCGTCAATATCGAAGTCGGTTACCTCAGTCGTTTTCATGTTTTTTAAAGGAAGATGTAGCCGGTAAATCACAGGAATAAGTTAAGAAAATAGGGCATTGTGAGTATTGTGAGAATTATGGTACATGGTGATAAAGACAGCCTAAATAAGGGGTACTGTGTGACAGTCACCCTCAGCAAGGCCCTATAAATTAGTTAATTTCTGTTAATTTTACGTCTTTGCCCGTTTATTCCCTCGAAAAAAACCCTGCCGAAACAGTGATTGGGGGAGGAGCTTATCGATTCAAAAGTGCAAACTTTACCACGGCGTTACTAACACACGTCAGGTGGCATGCATCGGTCATGTACAGTCAGCTAAAGGTCAGCACACGTGCGATCTGATTGGTTGGTCAGAACACCAGATCTTTCTTAACTTATCCCCGTTAGTTGCTGGATACATCTTCCTTTAACCAACATTCTTGGAATTGTAACATTCTTATCATGAAATTTTCAGGCACACAAACACTGTAGACGGTAGGGCATTGACCAAAAAACGATCTAGAAAAAAGTTCCATAGTCTCCAGATTGGTATTGAACAATAACATTACAAACTGATTAAGATGAAGTTGCTGACGAGAAAAGACATTTGTTATCAAGTTTTATTAGCGTGTTGATGAGATAATCGAATAATAATATTAATGAGGCAAGTTTTCAGTCCCATTTGTAGAAGGAGGAATAACAGTCAATAGCGATTTCACAGAAACGAACATTACTCACTAGATCGGTCTTTCCAGCTATCGGAATGTATACTGATGAAGGTAATCCTTATAAATGAATTCAACAAAAGCCATTCACGCAGTCATCAATTATTTATATAACGGTTGTCCTTATATGCCTCACCAATGTTCCTATTCAGTTTTCAAACATCTGCGAATTCAAAGAAGCATTGTAACTGCAAAGTTTGTCAAGCACTCCCTACTTTGCGAAAGAGGATACGGAGTAACATTCCAGCCACGTAATTTATTTTGGCACACGGTGAAAGTCCCCAATAGTTTGTGCACTGCTAAAATGCACTTGGTCACGACATCACAAATAACCGTCATGATTAATTAATTTTCGCAAAAACGCGCAAATGGATTTAGAATAACACGATTTACAGGTTTTCTAATATTCAAATAATCATCACTAGAGATTTGTAAAAAACCACTGATGGGACTACGGAAACTCACGCAATTTGGCCTTGCCCTACCGACTAACGAACATTAGCGTCAAAATCGAAGTCGGTTACCTACGTCATTTTCATGGTTTTTAACTCTTACAGCCGCCGAAGGTGCAAATATACAACACACACTCCACTAATGTCCATAAAGCTTTAATTTGATGGTAAAATTTAACTCTTTATTCGTTCTATGGGCATGGCTGCACATCCGACTCTGATGCTCTGAGTGCAATCTGCACAGATGACACGTAGTTCATTGACCATCGTGAATGCAATTTTTATCGGCGGCTTCGCTGAACTTGCAACGTGTTTTTCAAGTTATCCATTTATTGTGTTCACCTCAATTATTCATAATACGAAAAATTGCATGTGTATTTTAACATTAATGTGTATGACACGTTTGAATAGCCTTCAGCGTACAAACAAGAGATCTCAGGTTCGATTCCAATTACTCTGATTTCAAGAATAATAAGAGCTGGAATTAAACATTTAAATTGTGTAGCCGCTTTTTGACAATTATTACCATCATTACAGATGACAGAGACTAGCAAAGCGAACTTCATCACTATTACCCATAGGCATCCAGCCCCATGAACTGATATGCATGCAGATAGGTGTCCACAACACCGGTTTTTCACCCTTCTCTTTTCGATGAAGTGCGTGGGTTCTTTTACGTGGCCGGGGGGGGGGGGTTCTATCTCAACACAGAAAGTCATGGGAGGCGTCATGGACTCATGGCTAAGTTGATAAGACTTCGGCTTCCCGACCTAGAGGTCCATGGTTCGAGTCCACGCCGTGGTTATGTCCTTGGGTAAGACACTTTATCCCTATTACCCCGTCCCCCTGAAATGACGTAAAGGACGTAACGACGAGGACGTTGTACTATTTTCACAAACAAGGCAGATGCATGACAACAGCAGTGATTTTTTTTTTTTACTTCTACACTGAAATAGCCCAAGGGTAGATATCACAGGTAGGATAAATGAAAGTTTAATACGCCATTACTCCTAATACGCCATTAGTCTCATGGTATGTCGCTAGTATACAAACAAAGGCTTTTAGAATTAAAGTCATCACTTCAAACAAGGGTGTTTCAAGTTTTTTTTTAGGGGGTGGGTGGGTCGTGATCATATATTTTTGGACCTTTTAATAATGAAATAACAGCCAGATGTGATCATACTGCACCTGATCACAAAATGCTTTATGTTTATGTTATTGTGAAAATGCCCTCGAAAAATGTCTTTAAAAAAATGGACCTTTCGAAAATGTGGTCGATAGTGCCACCCCCCCCCCTGCCTACGTACACCCATGTCAAATGCACTAATGCCTCCGAAATTCCGTTCTCAAGATTACCCACTGCTTAAAGACGGTATATAACACTGTGGAAGACACGTTTAAAAAATTGTCAAACTCTGCTCTCTGACATATCTGACAGTGTTTGAATGGACAAATAAACACCCTAGAACACAAAAGTTTGGACAGTTATGCTGTCACTAGTACAATATGTGCAGATACAAATTGGCACATTAATTTCCTATCAGCCCATAGGAAATTCTACAACAGAACAGTCTATGGGGGAAAGCTGGAATGGTCTCTCAATGATTTTCACTTTTTTTAAAGCACTTAATGATCGTTTTAAACTGCAATTTTTTCAAGGCTTCATTTTTAGACCGTATCAGAGACACTGGTAGCATGGGAATCATGTAGCTCAGACTTTTTAAACTGGAAACATCGTTATGCAATGCCTTTAAGGGAATTAAAAGCCACCCTTGGTGATAGGTCAAGATGCTCTAGATTGCTCCTAAACTAGGGAATAATCTCCCATTGTTTGCAAGACAGTCATTTTTCAGTAAACAAGGTTAAAGGCAGGTAATCTCATTGTCATCCCTCCCGCAGCACAGCAAACATCACTAAAACCCCTTTAAGGCCATGGATGAATGGAGTGTGTGTCTGTGAGATATGAAGATTCGTATACCTAATATTTGAAAAATGCGCAAAATGCAATTGCCGTTAAATTTATGTTCTATGCTAGGAATTGTTGCATTTAGGCGACAATAATTCAAAGTCTAACGGTCAGTATAATTACTTGAAAAGTGAATATTTTTAGCTTCTATATTTTGCTAAAGGTTGTTTGATGGTATTTTCTTCTACTGGTATACACCAGTGTTATACAACGTTAATTTCTAGGCATGGAAATAAGACGCCCTCCCTTAAGACAAGGTTAAAAAAAAAAACTCATGTGTTCATTGTTGATAGTTAAGTTGAATTGTATAGAGTTTGCCTGTCACATGTATATTGTAATGTAAAGTAAAGTATATTATAATAGCTGAGCAATAAAGAATGTCCTTTTCATATTATTTTGTTAATGATTTATTTTTTTAATGTATATGTTAGTCTGTAACTTATCTAATTAGTTCTGTTTTATTTTATTGAACCGCTCGCTTGTTTTTAAAAAAACAAAAAATAAAAAGTTCAGATACGACTACCTTATTGATAGGGAGTTTGCTAATCAAGTGTTTAGTAAAAACAGGGTCCATGGTTAAATAAAAAAAAACGGCTTGTAGTTTGCCTAGCGCATTACTACACGGGAAACCCCTGTCGTTTGTCATAAAAGCAGATAAAATGAAATTACCTTCTAAAGGTCGGATGCGTGATAGATTTACAACCTTCCACGATAACAAATGTTTTAGGAAGCTGATGCGTATTAGCAATGTATCCCGAAGCGCTGCGCTATGCTATTCGTTTTCAAAATTCAATTTTGGGTGCGAATGGGGCAAATCTTGATTTATTGCAGAGGTGGAATAATTGTTTTTGTTAATCTGACGGGGTGCGTCTTTGTCTAATGGGAATTCAAATAAACACACGCTTGCGAGAAAAAAATGACGCTATAATTCATTTGGTTGAGATTGATTCGTGATTAGAGGCTGCAGTGACAAGATTTTCCTTGTTGTCGATGGGCTTAATGTCCACAGGCGTGCATGGAGTACACACGGTTTCGTATTAAGTCAAGTGTTGTGTATAACTTTTTTTTTGAATCGAGGCTACAATTAGAAGGGGCACAATATCCAACTGACTGAGGAGCTTTTGCCCTTCCGCTTCCACCGCCCACTCATGCATACAACCATAACCGTACATGTAATAACCCGATTGATAGAAATCCCCCCAGGCTCCATAAATTTCGTAAAGAAGGTATGAACAATTGCAGTTAGCATTCTAGCAATGAAATCTCGTAATTATTGTGACCTGCTTTTATTTGACCCCGCCTCTATTTTATATCTTTATATATTTGTCTCCTTGATTTGTTGACTTGTTTTGAAGGATTCGTGTCTCTTTTCAAATATTCTGGCAATTTAATTATTTTCCAAATCACGTGTTTTTTTTCTCCGTCTTTTGCCCACGTGCTCATATTATGTCTTATACGAGTTAACTCAAGAAAAAAAAACAATTCCCAAAACGAAATTGACGACACAGTGCCCTTTTCAACCCTGAAAGAGATGCTACCCCGAATTGTTTATCCAAGATGAAATCAAACTTTAATCGAATGGTTTTACAACTTGTTATTTTCATGTCCGTCCAGCACTGAATCCAAGCCCAGTATGTCACAAATCAAGATAACCACTCTTGGGGTCGTCTGTTTGTTCCACTTTCACGACGCCTTTGTAATGAATACGTAAAATCCATTTTTTAGCAGTTAATTTTATTAAAATGTCAAATCAAAATCTCCGGTAATTGATTTATTTTTCAATAGCTTCTTTCCTGTGAATCCTGGAAAGAATGAATATTCAAGCGTTCCTGTATAAGATAAATCATCCTAATTCAAAACATATACCACGGAGGTTCAACTTCCATACATATACCCACCTCTTTGCGCGGCTTGTACAGCGAGTTTCATGTGTATAGATGTGTGTGTGTGTGTGTGTGTGTGTGTGTGTGTGTGTGTGTGTGTGTGTGTGTGTGTGTGTGTGTGTGTGTGTGTGTGTGTGTGTGTGTGTGTGTGTGTGTGTGTGTGTGTGTGTGTGTGTGTGTGTGTGTGTGTGTGTGTGTGTGTGTGTGTGTGTGTGTGTGTGTGTGTGTGTGTGTGTGTGTGTGTGTGTGTGTGTGTGTGTGTGTGTGTGTGTGTGTGTGTGTGTGTGTGTGTGTGTGTGTGTGTGTGTGTGTGTGCTGA
>JZLH01S0447080.1:122034-134838 GCA_001188425.1 Eucidaris tribuloides
GTTGTTATGCAAAAAATGACTATTCGTCATGTTAACTGACCAGAAGGACCGGACTTTAGACTTTTATTTCCACAGGGTATACCTACATGCAATGTTATAGTGAAACTTGTGACTTCTTTAAGCTAATTTGAATATTATGCTAATTAAATTAGAATGATTTATTCAAAAATGTGGTTATCATGGTCCCTGGCCATAAGAGCATCTATGCTAACAATCGATTTCTATAAATCTTCCATTTAGCTGTAAGATTTGGTGAAAACTTAAATTTCTTGTACAGGGAAAGCTAATTTACATATTATGCAAATTAGATTACTTTCCCACGCTCTAATTTTTGGAGATTTTTAATATGGTGTTCAGTGGACCTATTCGATACCATGTACCTTCACATCACATTGCATTAAAATCTGTACAACGTTACTTATGTTATTGAACAAAACATGTTAACGTTTCCATTTAGTATTGAGATGGATGAGGGAGGTAAAAACACGAATTTTCTCTCATGATGGAAGCTAATTTGCATATTTTCCAAAATATTTTCAGAGTATTACTCTGAAAATGTGTCCATTGTGTGTTAACATTGTAAAGATGACCTAGATATTTCTTGTTTGAATTTTGTGGCTAAATGCATATTAAATTTTAACAAAATATGGATTTTTCGTCAGTATTAATACTAATTTGCATTTTATGCTAATTAAGTTACCGTTGTTTATTTGGAAATGTGTTTATCATTTTCACTGATGGTAAATACATCTATTTTGGCAATCTAATTCTTTATATGACACATTTTGGCTGCAAACTTTGATGAACATAGGAAATTCTTGTACAGTTAAAGCTAATTTGCATATTATGCAAATTAGAACACTTTCCCATGCTTGCATTTTTGGAGACTTTTAGTATGGTGATTAGGAGACCTCACTGATAGTCATGACAGTTAAAACAATTCTTTTGCAATTAATGGTGGGTATAATGCTATTTTGACTGGACTTTGTGGGTGAACAGCCAATCTTTCGGTGCGCCAGAAGTGTAGGCATTATAATTAGTCTCTTTTTAGGCGCACGGGATACAACTACTGCTCAGAGGCTTAATGGCGTAAGGGACAACCCACACCCACAATGCCTTGTCAAATGGCTATGATTTGCCATTCTGTGCTTTACCTATCGGGTCCAGCGGACAGGCCAATTTCTAACTGCGGGGCCGACTTCATGCAGTTTTGCCACAACGGTGTTCCCAGGGCATTTTACCCACTAGATGTCTTTCATCCATGGGTATTTATCCAAATTTGGCAGTGTGTGAATAGCATTATGATGTTATGCAAATTAAAACCATGGCAAATGCGGGGAAAGTGGTGTAAATATCGCCAGGAAATATATGGCATGACATGGATACATTTAATGTACAGTAGCTAGGCTTCAAGTTATTTACTGTTTCCCATGAGGCATTGCGGATTTCGGCAAGCCTGTTGGACCGGATAGGAAGTGCACTGTATAGCGAATAATGGAAATTGATTCAATAAGTTTGTTTGAAAGAATTTTGTGCTATCAATTAATATTTGACTCCGTAACTACATGCGTATTATTATCCACGTGACTCCGGTATTGTAACAGAGTGTTATTTTACTCTGGACGACATGACGCGATGGATCCTTTGTTTCACGACTGTGTCAAATTTGCTTTTCTTTGGGAGAGATTAATACACAAAATATCGAACAAGAACAACATGCGTTCTTTTCAAAGTTTACGCATGTTTGGTATACTGAAGGTAGGCATTATTGTATAGGCCTAAATTTCTTAGGTTTAATTGCATGTTTGAAATATTGCATTTACCACGTTTATACTTGTAAATTTCAAGAGAAAACCCTTTTCAGGTACTCATTTCCATGATCAAATTCAAACAAAAGAAAACATAATAGTACCATGACAGAACAAGTTAAATCTTAAAGTCTTAAACAATGGTCATTTTTTTTGTACTTGTTTTTTTACTGAAACAGACCCCATGTTCGTGTGTATTTCATGTATTTTTTTATGTAGTCTATGTTCACCAAGTCATACGCCTGGGAAGACAAGAGCATATACGTATATTAATGTGTTGTGCATGTGTGGTGTGTATCTAGTTGTAAACCCAATATTGATGATTTTGTTGTAAATCAAGTTCACATGTTTTCGGATGAGCCAAAAAACAACAACAATAAAACATTAAGATAAAACTAGATCTGAATTCGTCGGTGATACGAATTAGGTGATCTGCTTTCCCAATCATTAAGTCCAAAGAGAATGCAAAATGCAATCTATAACATCCCTGACTGCCGACACTGAAATTTATCGGGGGAAAAAAATGGCTCGTGTAAACGGCGCGCGCGTGCGCGTCGGTCGCGCGCCCCATCAAATGCTGAAAATGGCCTGAAACGTATGATTGGAACATTTTAAAGTTTTGACGCACCCATGCGCGTCCGTTATGATGCGCACGCCCATGGAGTGAATTTGAAAATTGACTCTTGACCTGAACTTTATGCATGCCGAATTTAAGCTCCGGAATTCATTGCATTGATGAGATATTCTGAAAAATGCATTTTGATAAATGTTGATGAGTGACGTCATGGATGACACCACGGGCGAATGAAGACAATGCCAAGAATATAATGACATGTCAGATGATCATGGAATATTGCAAGGTCATTGACTGAGTCATTCTTGAGCTTTCCTCTACACAAAAACTGATGAGATATGAAAATAAATAAAGAATCTGATGAAATTAATGGTTAAGAATGGCACGCCTGGTACGTTAACGCCTACATTTGTATTACTGCATCTTACCATTTGTTGATTATGGATTCTAAACTAAACCTCGTACATCCTTTCCGGATTGGCGGGTTTGTATAAATCAAGACTGTTGAGCTTCAGATGATCATATCGACTAAAATTTTGTTGACGAGCTTGTAGACATTTTAAAGGTAAAATGCAGGATTACAAGCATTTTTAAAGTGGATTAAATGATTTAAATTTGATCAGGTACACTAGAAATAGGGTTTCCTTTGGAAAAGATATGTAGTAATCTGTTTTCATTTCATTAGTAAACAAGTAGTATTAAATATGGCTGCCACAGGCGAAATTTGTTGTGTACATAGTTTTATATGCATGGTTTCAATTTCCATCGTGGTCTACGGAAGTGAGCTTATTCTTTTCAGAAACAATACAAATTCAACACATTCCTTCCTGTCTATGTACCTATTCCAGGGGCGGCGCCATTGTGAATTATTAGAGGAGGCAGGGGGTGAAACCTACAGGCTAGCCCAGAGGCGTCGATCCTGGGGCGGGGCGGGGGGGCCATCGCCCCCAATGAAAAATTTGGGGGGCAAACAATCGATTTGCCCCCCCCCCCCCCAATAATTTTGACAACTTCAAAAATTCATAATATGCAATACAAGGGAAAGCATTAGAAAGCACTATAAAACCATTAAACATAGCATAAAAAATTAATATCATTAATTGTCAAATTTTCGGCGCGCTCCGCGCGCATTATTCTGTGTTGAAATTTGGCGCGCGAAGCGCGACGAAAATTTTTGATTTATTTTTTCCACTTTTGCCCCCCCCCCCCCATCCGAAAAACGGATCGACGCCCTTGGGCTAGCCAAAATTAATGGTGGGGGGGGGGATAGTTAGAGCTAAGTCGGGAAAAATAATTCCCGAACAAATTCTCCGAAATATCCCAGACTAAAATGACCAAAGTGACCAAAGCGTTTACAGTCAAACTGCCAAAACTTTAAGGGGAGGAGGGTTATTTCGAAAAACGCACACAATTCATTATGCGATATCCTACCTTTTTGGATGTTTATACATTGATAATTGACACAGAATAGCTGCGATGATTACTGTCATGGAGTACAGACATCACATTTGGTATTAAGGGATTTACGTAAAGCGTTCGACACCGTTGATCCATCCATTTTGCTAAAGAAATTAACAAGTATCGGGGTACCAGATCAATGATGAATTTGAGTCCCAAAGTATTTAAATCAAGTCATGATTGGGCTCCGTTGAAAAACTTGAAAACTCATTCAAATTTGTCACTGCAATTATCCACTCATATCTGATGGTAATTTATCATTGCCAAGACCAAGAACTGAATTTGGCAAAAGAACCTTATCTTATAGAGATGCTCAACAATACAATCATTTCACCCCTGATTTTATACTCTCCGTTAGTCATAATTCGTTCATTAGAAAGTAAAATTACTGTATTCCAAATTTCCCATGAAACTTTGTTTATTGAATTTCCGTAACTTTATAAATTTATTTACTGCACTGTCATACTTACTCTTGTTTTCATTTCTTTTGATAAAACTAGTATTGCAATTACCTACGTACCCCAGGGTAAACATCCATGTCTTCATATAGGCGGAGCTGAATGGGCTATCCTACCGTTTTCAATCACTTGTTTCATGTATGTATTCTCAATATTGTTCCTCTGTAAATCATTGCGTGTCTTTGTAAATATTTGTACTTTCTGTGATTTTGAATTCGGTGAATAAATAAATACAAAATAAAAATACATTTGGAATGCACTGCCATTTGGTTACAAAACAAATGGGAGAAACATCGTTGAGAAATGATAATGATTGTAACAAGTTTAAATAATTAAACATTTCACATTTGACTCATGAATTTCAGTACTTAGTTTCTAAAAAGAAGCTTCTGTGATAATGTCAAGCAGGTTCAGAGGTCACTCGGTTCACCAGGTTAACGCTACAGCATGGGTCTGTAATCTAGAATACCGTTATTTACACGACTGAGAAAGCGGCCGAGTTCAAAAATACTTGTTCTTTTGCCTTGCTAACACGAATTTCGAAAACTAATTTTATGTATCTTACTATAGAAGGGTAGATTCCGAGTAAAACGATCATGCTCTTCAATTCAAGAAGTCTTCAAGAAACCTTCACTTTCATCTCTTATATTACACTTCGGTTCTTGTCTAATTTTGACAAAATCGAAAATAGCTCATTTTCCTGTACATATTTAATTCTTTTTTTAAATTCTGCAATGCATTGTTTGTACGTAAACTATCTTTGTGATGGAAATAAATCAAATCAAACCGAAACGAAAAGAACTATCACGGGCTGCACAATAACCGGGGAAGGGGAGAAATGTCAACAAATACAGATCCAGCTTTTGTGTACTGTAGTTTGTTTATTTCCACAGAAAGGATTATTTCTAATCAAGCGATATGTGCGTTATATGAAAAACAGCAATAAGTCTACCCCGAACACCCACACGTCACGGTTCAGGGAATGCACCTGTCCTTATGAAAAAAATAACGATCGATGATTTTCTTGATTTTGTTTTTCTGACTTGCAACTTTAAAGGACGGGTGACTATGGGCGGTGATTTTATGTGGGGGACGTAAACACAAAAGGCAAAAATAATTATACCCTCGTGTAGGCGAAAATGTCCGCGTCATAATTGTAGCAGACCCCCAGCGAAGGTATGACATATGCCCTGGACAACTTCGATCTAAACAGTCCGCAGCGCGCGCGATAGCAGCCATTGGTTCACTGTGCCAATCGCGGAGCAACATGGTGTTTGACTGAGAAAAAGAGTGGAGGGAAATCTTTTCACAGGTTCCCAAATCCCAAAAACCAGACTAGAAGCCTTCCAAAAATGGGCACTCAGCCGTAAGAATGGAAAAATTCCTGCAGAAAGGATACAAATGGACGCAACATGATGTGCTGTGCAGCGAAAATTTCGAGGAGAGTATGCGGGCAATGAGAAGACGTCTTTACGTAGTCCAGGCCATACGTCACGCATATCGCTGAGAGGTCAAACAATGGCGGTCTCCATTGGCAAGGGAAGATGAGAAAAATGGGTTCAATCAAATTTTCTCTGCAATTTGGAATCGGGGAGACATGAACAATATATCATCGGAAAGGAGAAAGTTAGGCCTTTTTTATGAGATCTTTTTTTTTCTGACCTGGATTGACCTTTAATACTTAATTTCCGTCACAGTCACCGTTTAAACAGATTTGCAGCTACCAAAAAATATCAACACGCAAAATAAATTATAGAAAAGATATTCATCTTTATAAAATCGAGGGAACACGTCTCCGCCCCCCCCCCCCCCAAATCCTGAGGCTGGCGAGGTAGAAAACATGAAGAAACTAAGCGGATAACCAAAGAACATATTGATACCTCTTTTATAATCTTTCTGCGCGCGTGGGCGAAAAGAAGGATTTAGATGGTATTGGACGTATGAGGAACATATTTTTCTCCTGTGTCCTTTATAAAAATATGTAAATGTAATGATTATTTTGAGTGTTTATTCCTTTAGAATAAGAAACATTCAGCGAGAATGCCTTCTTTCTAATCTGGAGGGTTTAAATCAAATGCTAATGTTGTGTAACATTATTCAAGGGTATTATGTCTAAATATAGACCACCTGAAAGTTTATGCAATATGAATTTGTACCAATAACAAAGCAATAACCATCATGTGTCTAGACGACAAGTTGGCGGTAACATGATGATAGACATTATTTTAATAACCCCCATTATTTCGTGTTTTAAAGAGGTGTCCCAAAGCTCTGTCGAAATTGAAAAATAATCAGTGATGAGTTTTGGAGGTAAGTAAAATCGCTATGAACGCCATTTCATGATTATATGTTTAAAAAACATATAAATATGTCGGAGATAACCTAAGCATTCATTTCGAACATTGTAGGGGAATTTTCTGAGAAATATACACGGCTTCTTGTTCTGTACCTCCTATTACAGTGTAAGGAATCAATAAACACGGAAATATTGTGATTACGATGATTAACATTGGGAGACCTTTACTGAGTGTTATACTAGAATTGAAAACATCGACTTGTCATTTTGATGACGAAATTTGATACATTTTACCTTGAATTGCAGTACATGTGTGACGTCGTGTGAGCATTGTGTTCTACAGTGGTACACGACAATAAACAACTCACCTTTCATCTTTACCTTCTACATCAGGAACAAATATTTTTTATCATTTCAAAACAAAGAAAACAGAGCTTTAATTGAGAGCTCCTATATAGTTGCCAAGAGTTTGACCCTGTAAAGACGAAGTATTTTACGAGGAATGCTGACCGATTTAGTGACCGGTTGGTCTCATACAATGACTTTAAATTTAATGTTTATTCTAATAAGCTCACAAGTCATTTTCAATCAAATGGAATATTAGTAACAAATTGAAGTAAAGTAGACACAGGTATTTCGTTGTAAACACCCTTGTAGAAAATATAATTGTGGACAAATGTAAAGATGTTCTGTTTACATACAAATCTTGAAATTGCTTTTGCAATTTCAGTAAATATATCCAGTAATGAATAAGAGAGTGACGCAGGCAGTCGAGATATTAATCCTACATAATTTAGTATAAATCCAAGAGAAAATTGAGGGATATAAAATTGTTATTACATGTTTTAAATGGAAATGTTACCCTCCCACACTTTTCTTTTGGAGAGTGACTAAATGTTCTGTAGCCAAGTAGATTCAATAGTCTGCAGAGTGCAGACACATAAATATACACATCGACAAGATCACATGGATGCTATGTCTCCTGTACACGCTTGTATATAGATGAAACATGTGCAGAGATACTTTGACACTATTTTCTTCGGTTCGGATATAAACTCCTCACTTTTTTCTTTTTTTTGGAAATCTGAGTATGATCGGTTATTTCTCCCTTCTTGTAGTAGTAATCAATGCCTGCTTGGTATCATCAGAACGATTATTAAATTCTTTTTCAAACTGGGCAGCTTATTTATTTTGATTACGCTGTCGGTGAAAGGATGGTGTCTAAAGATATGGGATAAGATATCAATTGGACACTTACAAAATGAACACCGGTGCCATTTTCATTTCGTCGCATACTTATGCAAAGAGCGTTGACTGTATGCCCTGTTCCTGTGCAAAGGCCGCTACTGTAATACTTAATGAGTACAATTAACGGCCTTTGCATAGACACACGACGTGATTCATCCGATTTATGGCCAGATCGGTGTTCCTCTTTCTGTTCAGATCACAAGAATTACGATTCGACGTAAAATCCATAAACTGCATGATATGCGATACCGTGAGAATTATTTTGTGTATTTACAGTTGTGATGGCATCTAACTCTGGGGTCTTCTCATTAAAAGGTGGTTGGTACAACACATTCCCAATTAACTGTGAAGCTCCAAGTTAGAGACATCGGTCTAAGGTCGTGATCACATTACACATATGTGGGTTCGTACCTAGGCAGTGAAGTGGTGTCGATCCACATTGTGTTCGCGTTCACACTACCGCAATAATCCACATTGAAAGTGAGTTATGACGTAAGTGGCGCGAATCCACTTACCCGGATGTTAGAATGACCCGGAAGTGAAGCGCCGTTACCACGGAAACAAATTGAAAGTCGGCATATCCAAGATGGACGACACTGTATTTGCCGCTGTGTCGTATTTGCACACTGCATTTCGCCCTAGAAATCGCATTCGCCGATCTCGTGCAAAATTTAGATTGCGACAAATGTATGCAATATATGATTCTTTCATTGCCATCTATCAAAGGCAAATGCTACTCCGCATGATTGTTACAGCGGGACTGATTTTTGCGGCGACGATACCAGCCGAGAGGAGTGAATGGAGCAAAGCCCGTCCTTGTGCGTTAGGTCACTTCCGGTATATGTGGAGTCGATCCAGATCGACTCCACATATTGCGTACACATTACGAAATTTAACTCACCTCCTAGGGTCGAAACTACCTCAATCAGGTAGTTTCGATCCACATCGTGGATGTGGAGTCGATGTAGGGTCGAAACCACTTGTTTTGTGTTCACATCAGTGGGGGAAGTGGTTTCGACCTAGGGTCGACTCCATGTCCCTACATCAAATGTGCCTAGTGTGATCACAACCTAAGACTACATTTGAGCCCGGGCCATTATCATTATACAGTACTGTACATACTCCATGTACACAATGTTGAAATGGAGGCTTACAAGTAAAGATGTAGACTTTAACGTCTTAATTGATAAAGCAGATTGGAAAATACTGTTAATGAGATATTGGAAAATTATGTGATGGACCGAACTTACTACGTATGTGGTCCTAAGGCTTAAGCAGCGCTACATGGACAACATACGCCCATCACTGATAAAAATAGCGATTTGTGTACAATGTAGAATGAATGCAATGCCACAAAATATTTTATCCATTGCTAAATTTTTGTGATAAGGTTGGACCCAGAAAAAATAATAAACAAGGCTTTTGCAATGTTTACGTCCTTAATTTTCATTTCACATGATAAAATGTTTACTTTAGCCATATTAAAACAATATTTTTAGTATAATTTTTATAAAAAATGAATTTCAGGGAGATTTTGCGTGCCACTACTGCATAAAAAGGTCACACATTACTTTGTACACAAAAGTACGGAGTTGTCCCTATGTGCACACCTAAACTGTATGTAGTCCTAAGCAGAGAACTATACGGACCACATACGCCCTCTACTGGAAAAAAAAACCGAACAAAGTTTGCACCGTGTGACTTGAATGCAATAGCAACAAAATATTGTTGTTGTTGCATAATTTAAATGCTGAACCCACATGTTTAGAAAAATTAAAACAGACTTCTGAAATGTTGAGTCCTTAATTTTTATAACATATAAATGTTTAACAGGTCATAGACTAGCCATATCAAAGCAATATTTCAGTATAATTTGGTAAAAGACTGATTTCAGAGCAATTTTCTGTGCCATGCCTGCATAAGAAAGGCCATCCATTACTTTGTACACAAAAGTATGGAGCCATCCCCATGAGTGCCTATGTGTGGCTTGCGCGTGGTACTAAGCCCCATCCAACCTACTGTGTGAGTGGTCCTAAGCAGAGCTATATGGACCGCACATACGCCCTCTACTGAAAAAACGAACAATTTGCACTGTGTGACTTTGAGTGGCATATGCACTTTATAAAATTGCTTCTCCGCAAGCAAATTAATGATGCGGTCACATGTTAGAGCAAAATTAAGACACGACTTCTGACATGTTGAGTCCTTAAATTTTCATAAACATATATTGTTATAACAGATCATTAGACTTAACCTTATCTGCAATAGTTTCAGTAGAGTGGTTGTAAAAAGACTGAATTTCCGAGCAATTTTCTGTACATATACCTGCATAGGAAAGGCATCCATTACTTTGATCACAAAGTATTGAAGCTATCCCCAATCGTGTGGCCCACTCTCCTCGGCGATCTTATCGTAAAACGGAATAACCACGGGTGGTGAACCACGCCAGGCAAAACACCTCATTCACACGCCAATGAGAATAAAATAGCTCTTATTTATGTAAAATTACAACTGGTTGATATTGAATTACATCTACGGTATAAAGCTAATACTGAAACCGAGAATTACTTACACATACTCCAACCCGATTTTCAGTGTTTTTTCCAACGGCGTTAGTTTGTTGTTTTGTGAAGGTATGAAAATTTTTCTACCTTTGACACTCTACGATTATCATTGGTACACATGCGCGTAGCACGATGACTGGGGATATGAAAAATTGCCACCAGTTTCCACTATCGTCACTACTATATTTCTTTCGAAATCAGCAAACTTTTTATAATAAAAATCATTTTGTAACATAATTTTGAGGTAAAATATCAATTTACATGGAAATATAATTTTTTACGTAAAATTATCTTATTACAAAAATACAATAAATGAAAATTTGACACTAGAATCTGTGTATCAAATCGTTTAGTCTGTTTGGTTCAGACTATAATTAGTTGGGGTTGTGAAGTGTCTTACTATTCGCTCTATTGCATTAAGGTGCTGTTTGTCCTACATGGATGTTACTACCTGGATAAAAGCACACTTGTCTGCAGTGTTGTTTTGACTGCGATCGTAGTAGAGGTGCATGGGAAAAAGGAAAGACAAATACGTCGCGAAACAAAGAAGAAGCAAGAAAAATTGCTCAATGTAAGTGAACAAGGTGAAATAATAACAGTGTAAGTAAACAAATCTGGTAAAGAAATTTTAAAAGAAACAAAAGCTTCTCAAATAGATTATTCACACGCTACACCTCACGTATTAGCACAGTTTTACGTGGGTAACCATATTTTTAGTCCCATTACGGGATCGGGTGGGACAGGTTGTATTGTTAGCTGTACAAGTATTTACACTGTTTCTGGTTTTAAAGAAAATTGTCGCACTTAGAACGTTTGAACACCATACACAAGCAAGGTAGACGACGTAAAAAACTCACATCTCTCCTCTCTCACTCCGGAAGTAAACTTACTAACAGTCAATTAACGAACCCAAAACGATAAAATACTGCGTAGTGTCTTGAACGCGTCTGTTTGAGAAATCATGGAGGTATGAAAGACGGAGTCACAAATTCTCACAGAGCCTGTTCTCTAGATTTCGAAGCTCGCCACACGAAAATAGTCGCGTAATGACCTTAACTAAAATATCTGGCTCTTGCAGATGCCCAGACGAATAGCATTCATGGCTTGATACGTATGAATTACTATCACTTTAAAAAAAAAGGAAGAAATGTTATTAATAAGATAATTACTTTTTCGCTTGTATGCCAGTAGTAAAAGCATGAGCGAACACACACCTCTCAGGTTGAGGGACATGCGAACACGAAAAAAGGGTGTAACAAATCATGGGAAATAATAAATGAAAATTAATCAACTTGGCACGCTCAGGGCACTATTTCACCTAGTTTATCAAAGAGATCAACAATTTGAAAGTTGATAAATATCTAAACCTCTATTTGTCGGAGTTGATGGAAAAAATTCAAAATTGGCATGAAAGTAAGGTAATGATTTCCAACATTTTTCACAAATACGACTGTTGATTTAAGTTTTGAAACAAATTCTCATGCCCATTTGTTTCACATAGTTACATCGTTACTTAACTATGGCCAAAAAATCGCATCTTTTACAATATTGTCATTGATTTGGCACGTCAAATAACATCTAAATGAATGAAATCAGCTGAACATTCTAATTCAAATGTGAAGATTAATATAAATAAACACCCTCCCATAGTAACTCTGGGGTAAACATATTTGAGGTTTTGGTGAAAAATCTGGACATTAACTTCATCCTTTTCATATGCTCTGACGTCTTTAAAAAAAAAAACCGTGAGTCCTGACGGTGCACGTGCTGTTCCAAAATTGTACCGGATCAGCCGTTAGGCCGAAGGTTGGCGGAGTTCCGTTGTAAACCAATCTGCCGCCGCTGGTCTGCGACGGTAAACATATTATACTGCGATTCCAATTATAGCCAAAAATTTAAACTACACGGGAAAGAACACATTCTGGTAACATGTCATTTAATAGTCTTTTCTTCTAAACAACAAATCCATGACGGTATGGATTCTGCAAACTTTCAACATACCATTTGTAAGTACTAAAACTCAACCGTTGTGCATTGATAAGAAAGGGAAGTATGGATTTGCACATCGTGACACAATCTTTAATCGGGATACATAGTGAAATTGTCGCAAAATGTTATTAATGTCCAAACTCATCTTCATCCCTTCCTTTGAATTGGTGGCTTGGAACATCCAACATGCACAAGACTAAATCAACCTTAGAAATCCAACAGCTTATTTCGATTTCATCTTGCTATTCTGGTCTCTAGGGCCGGTTGCAACAAAAGTGAATATCCGGACAAATCCAGTAAGTCATAATGCGTATTAAGCAAAACTCCGACATCGTATTCATGGACAAGTCGCAGTGAACAAAAGTTATGACAGCTCGAGCCGTCATAATCAGACGCACATTACCAGTAT
>JZLH01S0447080.1:138670-153792 GCA_001188425.1 Eucidaris tribuloides
TTCTAAGCTTAAGCAGCGCTACATGGACAACATACGCCCACACTGATAAAAATAGCGATTTGTGTACAATGTAGAATGAATGCAATGCCACAAAATATTTTATCCATTGCTAAATTTTTGTATAAGGTTGGACCCAGAAAAAATAATAAACAAGGCTTTTGCAATGTTTACGTCCTTAATTTTCATTTCACATGATAAAATGTTTACTTTAGCCATATTAAAACAATATTTTTAGTATAATTTTTATAAAAATGAATTTCAGGGAGATTTTGCGCTGCCACTACTGCATAAAAGGTCACACATTACTTTGTTACACAAAAGTACGGAGTTGTCCCTATGTGCACACCTAAACTGTATGTAGTCCTAAGCAGAGAACTATACGGACCACATACGCCCTCTACTGGAAAAAAAAAACCGAACAAAGTTTGCACCGTGCTGACTTGAATGCAATAGCAACAAAATATTGTTGTTGTTGCATAATTTAAATGCTGAACCCACATGTTTAGAAAAATTAAAACAGACTTCTGAAATGTTGAGTCCTTAATTTTTATAAACATATAAATGTTTAACAGGTCATATAGACTACCATATCAAAGCAATATTTCAGTATAATTTGGTAAAAGACTGATTTCAGAGCAATTTTCTGTGCCATGCCTGCATAAGAAAGGCCATCCATTACTTTGTACACAAAAGTATGGAGCCATCCCCATGAGTGCCTATGTGTGGCTTGCGCGTGGTACTAAGCCCCAGCCACACCTACTGTGTATGTGGTCCTAAGCAGAGCTATATGGACCACAACGCCTCTTACTGGAAAAAACGAACAAGTTTGCACTGTGTGACTTGAATGCAAAAGCAACTTTATAAAATTGCTCTCGCAAAAATTAAATGCTGACCCACATGTTAGAAAAATTAAGACAGACTTCTGAAATGTTGAGTCCTTAATTTTCATAACATATAATGTTTAACAGATCATAGACTAACCTTATCTGAGCAATATTTCAGTAGAGTGTTGTAAAAGACTGAATTTCCGAGCAATTTTCTGTACCATACCTGCATAGGAAAGGCCATCCATTACTTTGTACACAAAAGTATGGAGCTATCCCCATGTGTGGCCCCAGCCTTCCTCGGTGGATCTTATCGGTAAAACGGAATAACACGGGTGGGACCACGCCAGGCAAACACTCATTCACGCCAATGTAGAAAAAAATAGCCCTTTATTTATGCTAAAATTACAACTGTGTTTGAATAAAATCGTAATTAACATTACCTAGGTATAGTAAGAACATAAATATGAAAGAAATTACTTACCCTATCTCCCAAAACCCGATTTTTCAGTGATTTTTTCCACGGCGTTGTTTGTTGTTTTGGTGAAGGTATGAAAATTTTTTACCTCTATGCTGCACCCATCACCGATTATCATTGGTACACATGCGGCGTAGGCACAAGATTTGACTGGGGATCAGCGAATGAAAATTGCCACCAGCTTTTCCAATCGTCTGACTACTATTTTTCTTTCGAAATCACAAAACTTTTATAATAAAAATCATTTGTAACATAATTTTGAGTAAAAATATTAATTTACATGGAAATATAATTTTTTACGTAAAATTAGTCTTTTATTAACAAAAAATACAATTAAAATGAAATGTTTTGACACTATGAATCTGTGTATCAAATCGTTTAGTCTTTGTTTCAGACTAAAATAGTTGGGGTTGTGAAGTGTTTCACTATTTCCCTATTGCATTAAGCGTGCTGTGTTGTCCTACATGGATTGTTACTACCTGGATAAAAGACTACTTGTCTGCAGGTTGTTTTGACTGGCGATCGTATGTAGAGGTGCTGGGGAAGAAGGAAAAGACAAAATTACGCCGAAAAAAGAAGAGCAAGAAAGTTGCTCACAATTGTAAGTGAACAAGGTGAATAATAACAGTGTAAGTAATACAAATGTGGTAAAGAAATTTTAAAAGAAACAAAAGCTTTCAAATAATTTCACCCTACATCCACGTATTACACAGTTTTACGTGGGTAACATATTTGTTACCCACGTATACGGGGATGGGTGGGACTAGGGTGTATTGTTGCTGGCACAGTATTTACACTGTATTCTTTGGTGTTTTAAAGAAAATTGTCGCACTTAGAACGTTTGAACACCATACCAGCACAAGGTAGACGAGTAAAAAACTCACATCTCTCCCTCTCTCACTCTCGGAAAGTAACTTACTACAGTAATTACGACCCAAACGATAAAATACTGCGTAGTGTTCTTGAACCGTCTGTTTGCCAAATCATGGAGGTATGAAAGACGGGAGTCACAAATTTCACAGAGCCTTTACTAGATGTTCGAAGCCGCCACACGAAAATATGTCGCGTATGACCTTAACTAGATCTGCCTTGCAGGTGGCCAGACGATAGCATTCTGGTTGACAGTATAATTACTAGTCACTTTCAAAGGAAGAAATGTTATTATAATGATAATTACTTTTCGCTGTATCCAGTAGTAAAAGCATGAGCGAACACACACTCTTCAGGCTTGAGGGACATGCGAACAGAAAAAAGGGGTAAACAATCATGAAATATAAATGAAAATTACTCAACTTGGCACGCCAGGGCACTATTTTCACCTAGTTTATCAAAGAGATCAACATTTGAAATTGATAAATATCTAAACTCTATTTGTCGGAGTTGATGGAAAAAATGTCAAAATTGGCATGAAAGTAAGGTATGATTTCCAACATTTTTCACAAAATACGACTTTGATTTAAGTTTTGAAACCAAATTTCTCATGCCATTTGTTTTCAATAGTTATGTTTACTTATAGGGCCAAAAAATCGCACTATTTAAATATTGTCATTGATTTGCACGTCAAAAACATCTAAATGAATGAAATCAGCTGAAATTATATCAAATGTGAAGATTAATATAAATAAACACCTCCCATAGAGACTTGGGGTAAAATATTGAGTTTTGGTGAAAATCTGGACGATTAACTTCATCCTTTTTCAAATGGCTCTGACGTCTTTTAAAAAAAAAACCGTGACGTCGACGTGCACGTGCTGTTCCAAAATTGTCCGATCAGCCGTTAGCCGAAGGTTGCGCGGAGTTAGCCGTTTAACCAATCAGTGCGCGCCGCTGGTCTTGCGACGGTACATATAACTGCGATTCCCAATTTGAGCAAAATTTAAACTCACGGAAAGAACAACATTCTGGTAACATGTCATTATTAGTTTTTCTCATAAAACAACAAATTCATGACGTATGGATCTCAAACTTTCAACATACCATTTGTAAGTACTAAACTACCGTTTGGTATTGATAATGAAGGGAAGTAATGGACTTGCACATCCCTGACACAATCTTTAATCGGGAAACAAGTGAAATTGTCGCAAAATGTTATTAATGTCCAAACTCATCTTCATCCCTTCCTTTGAACTTGGTGGCTTGGAACATCCAACATCAACAAGACTAAAGCACCTTAGAAATCCAACAGCTATTTGAATTCATCATTGCTATTTGGGTCTCTAGGGGCCGGTTGCACAAAAGCCTGACATACTCCGTGGACAAATCCAGGGTTAAGTCATAATGCGTTTAACAAAACCCTGACATCGTAACTTCATGGACAAGTCCAGTGACAAAAGTTATGACAGCTCCGGAGCCGTCATAAATCAGACGCCACCTACAGTTATACTATGCACATGCAATTACAAGAATCCACAAATTGTCAAACACAACCGGCAAAATTAGTAATTACAACAATAAAACCCTTGAAATCATGTTATTAAATGTTAAATTTTTATTTGATATATATCCTAAACATATCTTAAGATATCAGTGATAAGTTTCTTAAATCTGTATTACATAATTGTTATTAGAGTGGTTAGAAATCATTGTTATAAGCGTCTGTCATCAAATAAAAAATATCTTATGTTATACAACTTAAATATACATTTTAATCCTCTAATACATAAAGATAGAATTAGTATGAAAGAACAAAAGAACACAAAAAATAAATATGGACATAAAAAGGACCAAATATAAACAGTGCAGTGAATGAAGCTGCAAAATCCTTGCAGGATCATTATTTTATTAAACATGTGCTATCTAGTTGACGATAAAACTGATACTCAAGAGTTATTATGCGTGTATTGTTTGCAATTATGTGATGGTTTATGTTGATAAAAATCCGTTCCTAATAATTTCAATAAAATATTTGTCCGAAATTTCAGTTGACGCTGGAATAGCATGTTACAAAATGTCGCAAGTTATCATACCTTTTATGACAAAGACTAGTTTACTGTCGATTCCGCTTGGAGTTGGAAATGTCATGGTTTCGTGAAACGCAAATTGCTGTCCGTCATATCTCCAGACATCGGCGACAAATATAGCACTGCAGTTGTGACGGTTTCGTGCAACCGGCCCCAGTTTCTCACACCTCCTTGGCCTAATCTTGCAAAATTTGCTGTGCGGGCTCGTTCACTTGTGTTCAAATAGTTTGCATCAATAATCGTTGATTTGGTAAAAGAAGGGGTTGCGGTGTTTAGGTATGTGATACACTTGACTTACTTGTGGCAAGGATTTTCTGCCCCCACAAATGTGCAAAGGTATCGTATGCCGATAAAAATAAAACGAATTCCCACGATGTAAATATTTCCGCAAAATTGTACGCTAATGTAAAAGAATTCCCTGCGCAACTTTCCGCCATAATTTATGTGGGCAGACCTTATTGTATTTTATGAGTTACCTTTTTAATTTTACGGCCAAAAGCCTGTTATCGGTATTTGAAAAAAGTGTCCGGTATATCAACAAAGTGATGATCGTTACTTTTAAAAGGTTATCCGTAGATTACCATACGGTCCTAATCGTACAAGGTAGAATGAATGACTCGCAACAAGTTATCATCCATCCCATCCACAAACTGCCTTATTCCTCCATTATTGTTCATTTACATCTTCCAAACAGTTAAACTGTGGTTGAAAAAATATGAAGAAAACTAACATTTCCCTATGTGTTCGACTGATAATGATCAGTTTGTTAAAACAGCAACAAGCACAGATGTTCAAATTTACACCCAATAGGTCTGTAATCTGATGAACCACATGCATTTTTGCCAGAGATTGAGAGAAACATTGAGCTAAGGTAGTCCGTTGCAAGCCACATCATGTCAGAAGCAAACAAGATCTTAAAGGCATTGTATAACAATGTTTCCAGTTTTAAAAATCTGACCTACATGATTCCCCATGCTACTAGAGTCTTTGATACGGTCTAAAGATAAAGTCCTGAAAAAATTGCAGTGTAAAACAATCATTAAGTGCTTTAAAAAAGTGAAAATCATTGAGACACCATTCCAGCTTTTCTCCATAGACTGCTGTGTTGCAGAATTTCCTATCGGCTGATATAAAATTAATGTGCCAATTTGTATCTGCACGTATTGTACTAGTGACAGCATAACTGTCCAAACTTTTGTGTTCTAGGGTGTTGTCCATTCAAACACTGTCAGATATGTCAGATAGCAAAGTTCGACAATTTTTTAAACGGGTCTTCCACAGTGTTATATAGTGTCTTTAATACCTGTTGCATTAGGCATAGGCATCTATGACTCATCCAAGTACGCAAACAAACGCACATACATGCACACACACACACACGCACATACATGCGCACACACACACACACACACACACACACACACACACACACACACACATACCCACATTCACAAAAAAAATACACATTTGGGACGAAAATAGAACAAGACAAACAAAGAGACAAGATGCAACCAAACCGTTTTCCGTGTCAATAATGTTCGCATCAGGTGTGCTCTTGTCTTATGTATCAAGATGAACATGAGCCATTAATAAGCAACATAGTGTAAAGATAACATCTTCTCGTCTGCGAGTTAATAGCCCTTGGAGAACTAAAAGCTTTCCTGAAAAGTAGAACAAAGTAGAACTGCATAAATTTGCAGAAATCACGTGTGGTGTAGACAGCCAGGAGAAACCCATCACAAAATCCTTCAGGCGACGAAAATCCAAGTGTTTATTTTTTATTTCAGATATTGAAAATAAAACAAATTAGTGGTTAAAAGGGAGATATAATTGACATTTCTTATTATTAACTGTTTTGTGGACAATAAGATATGCAAAATCGTCGATGGTTCGTTCATCATCATCATCATCATCATCATCATCATCATCATCATCATCATCATCATCATCATCATCATCATCATCATCATCAGGCATTGTTCAACCATTGTTGGATGAAGCCCTCCTCGATCAGTTTCCATTCGCTTCTATTTGCTGTCATTCTGTTCCATGTTGCTGTGTTTGTGTATGAAGACATTTCGTTCGATGGTTCGTTCAATACACCGCAAAAACTGGGGTGTTAAATTTAACACAAAATTAAAAAAAATGAAACGTCATCACTCCGCTACACTTTGGTGCATTGTCGCCAAACTTTCAATGATAGGTTTCTCTCAATTCTCTTCTTTTATTAAAACCAACATGACGTCAGGTAGACCTTGCCTTTAAACAGAGGTGCCAATCTAGGCCTCAAACGGAAGGCTTGCAAGCGAAAAATAGAGTTCCCCTCATGAACTAAAACAGAGACTGGGGGTGGGGGATGGGGGCTGCCACGCAGCGACAGCAGTAGCGTGTCACTTTGGGTTACTACTAATACTACTCTTACTACAACTACAACTTCTTCTTCACTACTCGTAGTACTTCTCATACCAGTACTTCTACTACGGGAATAAAAGTGAGACAAAGACCTGTCAATTTTTAATTTGTCAAAAGGTCAATGAGTTCAATTTATTCTATCCGGCCTGATTCTCTGTCTTCTTTTGAACCAGTTCATGATGCAAATTTAAAGGATTAAGAGACCTTCTACCGTCTGCATGCTATGGCGTTCTACCTTCCATAATTCGGACACCCTGAAATTTGTTATTCTTCCCACTCGGAAGCCCGGCGGGCATGAAGACGTGTCTAGAATAACAGAACGGCTCTTGACTTTGTGCTTCAGGTTGAGATGTCCTCAATGCACCATGAAAAGGGGATGTGTTTACTTGTATTGAAGTACATGAAGGGCAATGATTCACCCACATGCACTCCTACTCCTACGTCACATATGAAGAGGCTCTCTTTCTTATTCTAACATTGCCGTTATAATCCAAAAAGAGGATGAGTTAATACAGAAAACATTCATCGGTTGGGGTGTAATAGAAGAAGAAAATTTGAAGCTTCTACCAACCTTGTATTGTTTAGAATAAGTTATTTGCTGAATTAAGTGAGCAATTAAGATATTATGGAGCATCACTAGCGATTTTGTTGCTCCCTTCATTATACTCTTTTCAACTAATTATTGTGGACATGCAGATTTGAGATCTACGTTACTCATATCGCCAGAGATATTGGATAGGAGCGATTTAAAAGACAAACAGGCTCCGCGCTCTTATTTGAGAACTTTGGTACAGAAGCACATACAGATTCCGCAAGTGGCCCCTTGAAGTGGAAAACCACCCATTTTAGTGTATCTTTTATTTTTGTGTCCGGATACCCACTACATTAGACTTTTTCTACCCGTCCCACTTCTATCTCTTCAAATAATTTTCCTGCCACCCCATATGCGATTGCCTTCTTACTTTTGGTTTAAACAGGTGACCCCCACTATTACAAAGTAAAATCTTGAATCCTAACTTGATGATTATCATTTATTAAATAATGCGAAATGGGGAAACAAAGAAAAAATATAAAACATTCAGTTCTTGACTGGATACCGGCGTAGAATTTTTGAATTACAATAAAGTTAATATGATTTCTGCCTTTGGAGGAACGACATGTGATTAACTTAGTACTCATTTGTATCCTAGCAAGATCTACGGTTGCGACAGGGTTTATTCTAAACCCCTTTACACTGACCTCAAAACACCGTATCAACACCGGATCATCTCCGTATCAACACCGTATCAACACCGGATCATCTCTGCATCAAATCGATGGGTCCCCTTCACATCATCTTCTCCTGATTTGTTGTCATGGTTTCGCTTTCCCACACAGAAGCAAATGACATCAGCCAACAATACCATCCGTGCCATTCACAGGAGTCACCTGGCCTGGCTATATCACACGCGAATGCAATGCACTATAAATACCATACACGCTGTGCACCTGGCGCGTGGGCGAAAAATGTACGACTGTAGGAATGTTAATCAGGAGCAGAGCTGGGTTCACTTCACATTACGCTTAATCGGGTGCTGCTCTGGAGCTGCTCCGATGTCAAACCACCTCCAGAGGTGGTTTGATTTGATGCGGATCAAATTTACACGGGATAATTTAGGCTGGGTAAGTCACTTCACATTGAACTTCAATCGGGTGTCTATCCAGAGCTGAGATGGAGACAATGTGAATGGGGTTTTACACTGATATTGTGTGACTCGCTGGCATAAAATTGCTTGATAGCATGTATCTTAACCCTTTCAATGCCACACTCCAGAGGCGTCGTCACGTTTCAGGAATACAAAGCAATGGAGGGGCAAAGCATTGTTCGTGAACAATACTCTGCCCCCTCCAATGCTTTGTATTCCTGAAACGTATCGACGCCTCTGGCACACTCACGATATCGCACGCAAGATCAATGAGGATCTGGTTTAACGGTAGTGAGAAGGTTAAAGTTACAGACTAACAATGACCACAGTTTACAAAAATGCGAGCTACATAATCCTCCATGCCCTAAGTGTCTTTGATAAGGTCTAAAAATGAAGCCCTGAAAAAAAAATTGTATTTCAAAAAGATGATTTGTGCATTAAAAAAGGGAAAATCTACAAGCACTCAATTTGACCAGATTCACCTGCCTTTTTCCTCTCATAGACTTACTGTGTGCAGATCAAGGCTAATTTATCCTCCATCGGATTGCAAAGTGTTTATTCATGCATATCATGCCAATGGCATCATAACTTTCTAAACTTTTGTATTCTAGGGTGTTTATTTGTCCATTCAAACAGTACTATGAAGCTCAGATATCAAAGTTTGATAATTTTTTTTAGATTGTAGCTCCACAATGTTAGCCGTTACTTTAATCCTGTCGAATTTGAACTGTGGACTTTCATTCTTCATTTTATTTCCATTTCAAAATAACTAAAATGTAACAAAATACAAGGATAAGCTTCATATAATTTGTATATTTAGGTCTCTAAGATTCACACAATATCCGTTCGATGCAGTAGATCACAACAGTACATTCAGTCTTATGTTTTTACAGGTTGCACACAACTTTAACCCGAGAAAATCCAGAAATTTTCATTAAACCTACAGTAACCCCCAAAATGACTGCTTAAATGGAAGGCTGCCAAGAAGGAGTGGATGGATTAAGTATTAAATTATATTTTCTGATAGGACTTAATTAAATCTCCATTGCTGTTACAATGAAAGAAATGAATGGATTGTCAAGGAACTGGTGCCCATGAAGAAGAAGAAGAAGAAGAAGAAGAAGAAGAAGAAGAAGAATACATCTACTACTACTACTACTACTACTACTACTACTACTACTACTACTACTACTACTACTCCTACTACTACTACTACTACTACTACTACTACTACTACTAATAATAATACATCTACTACTCCCACTACTACTACTCCTACTACTACTACTACTAATACTACTACTACTACTTCTACTACTACTAATAATACATCTACTATTCCTACTCCTACTACTACTACTTACTACTACTACTACTACTACTACTCCTACTACTACTACTCCTACTACTGCTCCTACTCCTCCTCCTCCTCCTCCTACTATTACTACTACTACTACTACTACTACTAGCACTACTACTACTACTACTACTACTACTACTACTACTGCTGCTGCTACTACTACTACTCCTTCTACTACTACTACTACTGCTACTACTACTACTACTCCTACTATTACTACTACTACTACTAATAATGATGATGATAATGACAATAATAATAATAATAATAATAATGATAATCCACATTTTGTTGTTCAAAATAAAAATCAGAAATAGAAATCCTTCGAAAATTAATTTTGCCCAATTGATCGTGGGCCCGGCAGCCACTCAGCAGCGCCGGATCGACGTTGCCCTATCCCTTAAATCGTTGAACGCCAAACAGGGTAGCAGCAACTCCCATCTTTTAACGTCTTTTGGTTTGACGCGGCCGGGGTTTGAACGGGCTTGAACCCCCGACCTCCCGGTTGTGAGGTGGACGCTCTACCAACTGAGCCAACACAATCGGTTATGGCTTTAAAAGTCCAGTACAGAGGCGCAAATGACCATGGGAGTGATACGAATCTCTTAAGGGGAATTCACTTAAATCTTTTTAGGAAAATTCACTTCAGAACACCATTTATTGTACAGATAATTTAATTGAAGAATAATATTTTTTCTATTGTAGAAAGTTGGTTCCAAACTCGCATAAAGTAATCTCTGAATTTTGATGAATTTTCAAAGTTCATGCGTCCTTTGCAGCTTCTTTTATCTGTGTGAAACTTGCTTGGTACAATATGAAATCGTAGGCCTACACTTCGCGTGGGAAAGATACCATTATCGCGGTAATTATACCTAGGGCGAAAATACGTAGTCTTAACAACCGCCTTATTCTCGTAAATAATATAATTATTACTATGGTGTGACGTACGTAAAGCCCCTGAGATTGAAAACACAAACTTATCAAAATTATATGACTTTTCAGTCACGAGGAAAGGTCGTACGTAATACGTTATCATTTTAGTCGAAAGAGGGCAGCACCTTATAAAATCATGACCAGGTCTAATTTCTGTGTACTCTGCTGGCGATGGCCTCAGCATATACTTAAATATACATGTAATAAAAGTTACTTTTTAGAAATTAAATTACTCGAAAGTGATTTTTATTTCAATTGATTGCTGGAAATTTCCTGAAGGTTTTACAATATTAAAAATCATTTCACAATTAAGATAAAGTCATAGGCTAGCAATGACCACAGTTTTTCAAATGTGAGCTACATAATCCTTCATGATCTAAGTGTCCTTGATAAGGTCTAAAAAAATGAAGCCCTGGGAAAAATTGTATTTCAAAATAATGATTAAGTGATTTAAAAAGTGAAAATCTACAAGCACTCAAATTGACCGGATTCACCTGTCCATTTCCTCCCATAGACTTACTGTGTGCAGATCAAGGCTATTTTACCCTCCACCGGAGTGCAAATTGTTTATTCATGCATATCTTGCCAGTGTCAGCATAACTTTCCAAACTTTTGTATTCTAGGGTGTTTATTTGTTCATTGCTCAGATATCAGAGTTTGACATTTTTTTTTAATAGAAGCTCCACAATGTTAGCATATTACTTTAAAGCTTGTGATGTTATTTTTCTCTTCTATCTTCTGGACATTATTCTGATATCAAAGTAAACGTACGTGTAATACATATTGTATCATAGTGTCTTGAACCTATTGCTAAAGAAATGGTGTCTAGTTTAGTTTACTTGAAATAGGTTAAGTTTATTTACTTTACTTTACTTTACTTTACTTACTTTACTTTACTTTACTTTACTTTACGTTGTGTAAGTTTATTGAACTGAACTCGATCTTTGCTGGAATATGCGAGCACATACTAAAAATAACGATTACACTTTAGTACAACCTGGCAAGAGATACAGTTAAAGAAACAACTGTAAAACGTAAGAAAGAATAAAAAAATAGTATAAAGGATAAAATGGTATTTAATCTATACATGTATATATACAGGAGATAGAGCTGAACATAATTTCCTTGCTTAAGAGATCAAAGTTTACAACAGGCAATGTAAATCTCAGGAAGCATGCATGATACATGTTTGTGAAATCTCATTCACACCTCCAGACATGTAGCCTATACATCAAATGAATTGGATTTGAATTTTGTATTCAAACCAATACCATAAATATATTGAAAAGAGAAAAAAAAACTTGTTTTGATTGTTCAGGTACGTACAGAAATGCGGAGTATTGTGAAATAAACAAATAGTAATATTAATTCATCATTGTGGGCGTAATTCGTACAGTAAAATTTGACGAATCATTATATTTCTGATAACTAAATGCAGGAGGCCATTATCTATGGTGAAAGTTTTATTCTGCATTGTAACCTCAGAAAAGAAATACGGTCGTCTTGCCTGCAGAAACAAAACGGAAATTAATAAACAAAATCCCGTGATAGATGCACGCGGGGTTAGATGAATGCAGTTGTATCGTTTCACTGTGCTTGGTCTGTGTGTGCATGTGTTTCGAAATTTTGTAAGAATATATTAATTTTGTGTTTAATATTTGAAGAGCTTAGTTCCAAAAGGCGCTAAATCCATTTTCACCAAAAATGAGTTATTAACATATACACATTTGATAACTACTTATCTTGTTACAGTTCAAAATTGGAAGTCAAATTCCACGAGCAAGTACAAAATATCTCGGGTTAGAATTTTATTTTTCCATAAAATCAGGCAAAGAAATGCTTTTTTCTCCGAAGTTGCTAAAGTGGATTTAGCGCGTTTTGGAACTAAGCTCTTCATTTTAAGAACATGTTTATACGGTATGGTTGCTCACGCGCGCGTGCTTTTTTTTGTGTGACTGTCTGTCTTTGTTTGTCTTAGTATGGCGTTCATCATAGATGAAAAGAAACAAATAGTACATTAAGTACATGCTAGTAATATTTTTCCAGTGGTGCCAACTGCATATTCCTATTACAAGTATCAAGGATTCAAGCTTATTTACTCATTGGTGCATGGTCTTCTTTCGTACTTTCACTGCTTGTTTGGTGTTTTTTTTTAGTTTACATTCAAGATCAACTTCCGGCTTCTATTTTTCTATCGTTTTAAAGGAGTTCAATTAATATTCCAATATCAACCACTGAATATAAGGCTAGACAACAGTGCAGAGGAGTGGAGGTGCATGGGTAGTACGGTACTTTCATTTAAATTACAAATGTAATAAAGTTATTGTTATGATTTTATTTAACAAAGGCATGCTTTTAAGACTTAAGACTTATATTTTCTCCACGCTCTCGCTTCCTACACTCTGTGCCGACATTATACAAAAAATAAATGTCGATCAAATAGGGATATTTCATTTTCATTATTATTTTTTAAAGATAATTGTGAACTCTCTGCCTGAATTGGTAGTGCAACGGCATTCTTTTCGCACGTCGTGTACTTATGCAGAGGCCGCTATTATAATATATAATGAATAAATTTAAAGTAATAGGCTAACATTGTGGAGCTTCAATTTTAAAAATGTCAAACTTTGATATCTGAGCTACTTTGTATTGTTCAAATGGACAAATAAACACCCTAGAATACAAAAGTTTGGAAAGTTATGCTGCCAATGGCAAGGTAAGCATAAATAAACAATTTCTATTCCTGTGGATGATAAAATAGCCTAGCTCTGCACACAGTAAGTCGATGGGAGGAAATGGGCAGGTGAATCCGGTCAATTTGAATAGTTGTAGATTTTCACTTTTAAAGCACTAAATCATCATTTTCAAATACATGTTTTTTCAGGGCTTCATTTTTAGACCTTATTAAAGACACTTGGAGCATGGAGGATTATGTAGCTCACATTTTTTTTTAACTGTGGTAAATGTTAGCCAGTGGCTTTAACGGCCATAGGTACACGACGAGCATATCTCTGCTGTCTTTAAAGGAACAAGGAGTAAGCAACTAACAGGCATAAGTTAAGAAAAAAAATGACATTGCGAGTATTGCGAGAATTATGGTACATGGTGATAAAGACAGCCTGAATAAGGGGTACTGTGTAATACTCACCCTCAGCAAGGCCCGATAAATTACTTAATTTGTGTTTATTTTACGTCTTTACAAGTTTCATCCCGGGATAAAACTTGTAGAAACAGCTATAGGGGGAGGAACTTATCGATTCAAACAGTGCATACATTACCACGTCGTGACTAACACACGTCGGGTGGCATGCATCGGTCACGCTTGGTCAGCTCCAGACCAGTGCACGTGTGATCTGATTGGTTGGCAAGAACTCATTTTTTTTCTTAATTTATGCCTTCTACTTGCTGGCTCATTCTTCCTTTGAAGTTTTATTCATTAGGCCCCTGGCAACTGTACAAATGCCATATAGTTCCAGCTGTTTTTTTTTTCATATAATCTCAAAACTTCACGATTTTTGCATAATTGAAATGAATATAACCTGTTCATGTTACGCAACAACAATATCAATGCTACGATTTACTCTGTCATGTTGAATTTATGAAATTAAATGAATCTGAAACACGCGATTAACGCACGAAGCGTAATTAGTCTATTATCGAAAACAATGGGTTTGTGAAAAGAAATACGCCTTTGGATTTTCTGGAAGCAAACATACTGATTAATTTGTCGTATTGACGACAACTCTAGTCATTAAAAGCTTCATTGTGTGTTCTTTCTTAAGAATTACTAGTATACAAAGACAAAAATCTATTCAGTATTCTTTTACGTATATCGCCCTATCCTTTTTATTACACAAACGGTAAATTGATCAAACGTTATCTAAGCTATGACCAAACAAAAAAGAAAACGAAAAAAAACATGGCAGTAAAATCAATCCGTGCTTTGTTCTTTGTGGTAACTGACGTTAATATATTGCCTCCGAGATTCTTAATACATGACACGTCTCGTTTCTGTAGTCTGGTTAGACTGGACTTGGTCATGTAACGGTAACATTCTTACATTAGTATTGTTGTTTATGACGATCCTTTCTACCTTTAAGTGATACAAGACATTATGCACTACGAGTAAAATAAGTACCAACAAAATAATTTGTACTATGAGTATGTTACATTATTCAAAAATCCAAAGGAACCGGAAAAGTTGTGACAGAATCCCAGGAGTACATACAAACTTTGTTCTTTAGAAAGTAATGAGGTCTTTACCAGTACGGTTTAGTAATATGCAAGTTTAATTTAACAAAAACTCAAACTTTGATATGTGACGTACCGTACATGATAATATTTTGAATGGAAAAATACACACACTTGATCACAAAACTTTGGACAATTCTGTTATCACTATCAAAACACGTGTAGATGAAAAAAATTGCCACATAAATTAATGTCTAGGTAACAGAAATACTATATCCC